>BHDV01070698.1:326821-341904 GCA_005406045.1 Adoxophyes honmai | reverse complement strand
GCCGCCCGCGCCCGCCGCGCCGCCCGCCGCCGCGCTGGACGACGACCCCACGCAGGAGGCGGAGTTCGTCTTCCTGTTCCAGCACTTCTCGAACGAGTGCCGAGCGCTCTTCTCCAGTGACTGTTCGGGTAACAGTGAAGACTTGACGAAGATCGGCGAGAGCCTCGAGCGAGTGGAGGCGGCGGCGGCGGCGATGGCGCAGCAGCTGGAGGCCCCGGAGGAGCCCGAGCCGGAGGCGGAGGCGGAGCCCGCGGCGCCCGGCGTGCTGGCGCGGCTGGACGCGCTGCGCCGGCGCCTCGAGGCTCTTCAGGCGCTGGTGCCGTGCCAGCACTGCAAGCAGCTGCAGGAGGCGCTCGACAGGTGAGCATCCTTCTCGTCCCGCTGTCACTCTTCACGTTTTCGAATCCTTTAATCGTTATCTTAACCGATCCATCCTCTATCTAATCTTCTTTCCCCTGTGACTAATGTCGCGTAACCCAAGCCCGGCTAGTGACGCGCTCGGATGCCACAGACTGCGCGCGGAGCGGGCGCGCGGCGCGGGCGCGCTGGCGGCGGCGCGGCGGGCGCGGGCGGCGCTGCTGGCGCAGCACGAGCGCGAGCGGGCGGCGCTGCGGGAGCGCGCGCGCACGCTGCAGCGCCGGCTGGCCGCGCTCGACTCCGAGTACTCGGCGCAGCTGGAGAGCCTGCGCGCCGCCTACCAAGTCAGCAGCCAGGTGAGTGTTGGCGTATTTTTTCTTGATTCATTTAAATAAACAAATTTTAATAGAATTCAAATAAATTATATCCCGAGTATTTCGCAACAGGCGTAGAGTACAATTTTTATAAAATGATCCAGCTAAGTAAGCAAACCGAGACACCTAGGTCGTGTCTTGATTTGGTCTTCCGAACGAGGCCTGACACATTCACAGTCCGATAGTTTTTTTCCTGGCATGCCCAACAGATTAGGTTAAACATTGTTCCTTCCCGATTGATGTGTATACAACATATTATACTTGTGTGGAAAAAGATCTGTACATACTGCGAAAAAGTGTAGCTGTAACGACTTGATATTACAAGAATGCTATCTGAACCAAATGTTTATAGCCATGTGTACATAATATCAAATCATACAATACAGGTCGTAAATAATCTACCTACATTCGAGCCAAGGCGATTATCACACTGCAACGCATCGCAGAGAGTAGTGCGGGAGTGCGTGTTCTTAGGTTATTCGTAAGTATTTCCGTTTGTAGTGAAAAATATATTTTTCACTATGAGTGAGTCTCACGGTAGTTTTATGTGTAAAATATTTCCGTTTGTATAGAAAACCCGCACAGTCCAACACACTGAAAACACATCCACGCGCGTTTGCGCGTAGGTGCGCGACACGCAAGACGCTCCGTGATGCGTCGCAGTGTGATAATCGCCTAAGCACGCGGTGACCCAATTATGGAGCACTGGACTGGAAGTGTTAACGCTTGTGGTCCACAGAACGCGGTCCCACCGGACGCACTGGGCGACGGGCTGCGCGTGCGCTACCAGCAGGAGATCGAGCAGCTGCGCGCGCTCTGCGAGAAGGGGCTGCTGGCCATGGAGAGCTCGCACCGCCGCATCGTGCGCGAGATGGAGGACAAGCACCGCGCCGAGCGCGAGCAACTCCGGTAAGCACAGCTTGACTAAAGGCCGGTCGCAAAGCACAGGGAAATTCGAGCGATGTCCCGCTGCTATCTATCTCTGCTACACGCGTGCACAGTGCGACGTACAGCGGTACTGTAGGACTGCTCAAACAAGTGACATGCATGAAATGTATGACGATGTTTTGAATAGATTTTAAATCTTCAAAACATTCTGGAAAGATATCTGTTTTAAAGATTTTTAGGATCATGTCAGCATTACTTCGAGCCCCTCTTTACGAGACATAAAGAAGTTATTATTAACTAGTTTTAAGGGGCATCGAATATTTTTTTGGTAATATTATAAATATGTTCATTTTATTTAATGATATAGCTCCTAGAGTCACGGGCGAACGTACGACCACCGTACCTTTAGCTGCCCTCCTTACAGTACTATTTTTTATAGCTCATTTTGAGCATTCGATAAAGAAATTCACAACCCTACCTCTAACCCCCCATTCCTCGCCGGTTTCCAGGCTAGACAAGGAGCAAGCCCTGGCGGAGGAGACCCGCGCGACATTAGCAGCCCTAGACGCCATGCGCAAGGCGCACGAGAACGAGGTGCGCCGCGAGGTCGACAAGTTCAAGGCCGACTTCCTGAGCCGCGGCGCGCAGCCCGAGCTCAGCCAGCTCAGCTCGAGACACCAGTTAGTACCACTATTTATACTATACAACGTGTTACAAAAATACGAGTAAAGCAGACGGGTTAAATGGCCCATTATAAGGAGTCAATTTACAATATTTGAAAACCGTAGTATCGCAGCATGACTTACCGACAAAATCATTTTTTTAATTTTTATTTTATTAATGTACTAACCCTAATACCGTGTAATGAAAGATTAAATAACGACAGAATAGAAAAATGTACAGAAGCCGCTTAGATCGATATTACAAGTTAAAGTTGCGACCACACCAATGCTTAAAAAACTTTGACAGTACGGAATCACAGTGACGCTGCGTAAGCGAACCGTTTTTGATGCAAGCACTCTACTTAAAAAACTGTCACGACATGGAATCGGAGTCACGCAGCATAACCGTACCGTTTTTGACGCTTGCTCCACACACTGCTGTTCACAATACGCAGCCTCATCGTGACATTCACCATACGAAAGATTTTTAAGCAACGGTGTGGAGTACTTTCGTCAAAAACGGTGAATATACGACGCGTCGTTGCGATTCCGTATTGTTACCGGTTTTTAAGCAGAGGTGTGAGGAGCGTGCACCGAAAAAGGTACACATACGATGCGTGACTGCGGTTCCGTACCGTCACCGTTTTTTTAAGCATTGGTGTGGTCGCAACTTTAACCTACAAATTATTTACTAAAAAAAATGTGTTAGTCTTAGTTTACCTCTATAAAAGCACCTTCCTTGTTATCAGACAAGAGATGGAAGAGATAAAACGCGAGATCCTGTCGCTCAGCGAGAAGTACTCCGTGAAGTGCGTGGAGTCGGCCGCGCTCGAGGACCGGCTCGCCGCCGCCACCGCGCAGCTCACGCACGCGCACAACCACATCATGCAGCTGGACGCACGGTACACACACACACGCACACACACATACACCACCACGGTCTTAGATAATTTTAAACAAAAAAAACCGACTTCAAATTAGCAATATTTTGAAAGTATTCTGTTTACTGAATGTAAAATCTTGACTTCATCAACAAATTACCGAAAACGCCGTACATCTCCATATAAAACTTGAAGAGTTCCCTCGATTTCTCCAAGATTCCATCATCAGATCCTGGTTTCGTGCCAATGGGACCAATTTCGAGTTATACCCTTTCGATTAAAAAAAAGTATTTGAAAATCGGTCCACGGGTTTTCGAGATATCGAGTAACAAACACACAAAAAAAAAAAAATTAGGTCATTAGGTCGAATTGAGAACCTCCTCCTTTTTGAAGTCGGTTAAAAATTATACCTACCTACCACTGAATTACCTACTAGTTAAAGAGACGGTGACGTTCGCAAGGCGCCACTAACGTTGACGTTGAGGCGCCGTAACATAAACGTTTCGTCAGCGCTGCGCGGACGATCACGAGACGACGACGCTTCGACGCTAAGTGGGTGCGGGCCCTTAGGCCCCTGACACACGGCGTGTTTAAAACTACGCCGCAGAGATTATACCTGTCACTGTCTAACTTGAGATGTCAGAAAGTGACAAGTAGTCCATCCCACGCGCAAAACGACTCGCTCGTGTTCCTCTGCTAAGCCTACAGATGTTATTGTAAGTTTCACTAAAACACTTTCTTCCCATGATTTCAGAAACAAACACCTCCGCGCACATATAGTATCAGAGAGCAACGACATGAAAAACGGAGAGTCATATGCTCTGCCTCAGCTCATAGAAGACACTGGAGCGGTAAGATCTCATTCACAAGTCTAACTACAGTACAGCACTTCACTTGTTTAGAGTTAAGAGCACTGCAGGGACCTACCCGCTTCTGATTTGTTGGAATAGTGATGGCACGGAATTTCGGCCAATCAGAGGACGGTGGTTTCTTCGTACTCTTTTATAGACAGCGCAAGTTTTTTTTTTATCTGACACTTTTTTTTAGTCTTGCGGTGTCTACTGTAAATCCCATGATTAGCACAAGCTTATACAGCCAAGCTTTTACGACGCTTCCATAGACCATAGACAGCCCATAAAGCATAGAGCGCACCGCTTGCATGACATCGCACACTGTCATCGAATAACAATCATGCAAACTCTACCTTATTTCATTGCATTTCTTCCCCAATGAGTCGATTAAAGTTCTTGAATTGTCTTCCAAATAAGTATGTATTTTCTCTGCACTCTTTTTATGTAATTTTAAAATTATTGTCTAAAAATTCAAATGACTCCTTCATTCTTTTTCGAGCGAATTGAACTGTTCTTTATTGACGGCGAAACCCAAAGCGTAAATCATTTACCATTATTAAATGAGAGACATTTTCTTATTAATTTAATTTGAATTTTATTATTGAACTGAGGTTGATTGAGAGAGCACAATATGAAAAGAATTTACGGTAGAATCCGACCAAAATTCAAAATAAGAAATGGTTCTTTTTATCATTTTTATTTAGTCCCAGGGCAATTTTATCAAACGTTGTCCATTTGTTTTTTTTTTTCAATTTGAATAAAAATTGGTTTTCACTGTCGACATAGCTGGCAAGCCATCCAGCGGTCCGAAGACTTATTTATACAGCTAAATCAAAATAAATATTTTTATTTTTATTATTCTATCAAATGAATAAACCATTTATACCAAACCACAGGGAGCGTAGTTACTTGTACGTATAACTGTGGGTGGCACCATCGTGTCTCCTCGTTGTGCCCTCCCCTACAACCTCTATTTTAAAACTGCCCATTAGTGCTTTCGGTAAAGCCATTATTTCCAAGAGCCATTTTTTTTGCTACCTAGTTGCAATGTCAGTTCAGTTCGCTCGCAGTACATGTATCGTTAGTATATTCGGTTGTTGGGCACTAACAGCATGGGCGGCAGGCGCGGCAGCAGCGCGCGGCGGGCGGCCGGCGGCAAGCAGGTATGCGGCAAAGCGCACACGGCGGCGTAACTGGCTAACACTTTTACTATCATTCTCTTAACATTCAGACAGCAAGCTCAGTCACGTAAGACTACATACACTATTACATTTCTGATATACCAACAAAAGTTAGTTGTGACTTGAACGCGGTTAAATGACATTTCGACGTATTTATCTTAGCACTTTATCCGAACGCAGTGCGAAACCTTTTGAGTCGTTTCGGTATCGACTAGATAGGAGCTGAAACAGAGACTGATAGATCAACATAATCAAACATCCCCTTGTGTGTAGTAGTTTAAAATTGTTCAAATGGCCTAGTTACGCTGCCGCGCAAAAATTAAGAACACTTGGCGAAAGAGGTAAACTGTAATGGTAATGGTTGTTGACTTGTAAATATTTGCTCTTCTTTTCATTTCCTGCAGAGTACTTAAAGCTATGATTATTTTGTATATTTTCATTTTTGCACGATTTTTTAGGCATTAAGTTAATAGCATTTATAACGGACACGTCCATATAACACTTCGTTATAATCTGCTTTTCCGCCATCAAAATAACAAATATTTTGCAACTTTTTATTTCAAGCGTGTTTCGTAGATTTTTAAGCACAGAATACACGAGTGCTTTTAATTTTAAATTTTGTAGACACGAATAAAGTCGAACTAATAAACGCGTAAACTTATAATAGGAGTTAGGCTGCGCTGTTCGGCCTCTGAGTGACACAGACAGACATGCTAAGAGGTATGTGTATGATATGCGACTATCCTTTAATCTAATAGCCAAAAAAGCACCTAAACCTGCCTATCACTGTGGTCTTACGGTGTAGTGGATAAAATTTATTAATTTTGGGCAGTTTTGAAGATGTAGACTGTTATAACTTTATAAGTTTAAATTGGTCAGTAAAAGATAATAGCAATTCAGCCTGTATTGCATGTCCCACTTCTGAGCACATGCCTCAAGGCTGTATTCCACCGCTGGTCCAATGTGGATTGGATTTTCTTAGTGTCAGGCAATTTTAAGGTTACGTACAATCATTTCACGAAACGCTCGCAAAAATAAAACAAACTTCAAAATAATTATTAGCGTCGATGATGAATGTAAAAAATAAAACAGTTACCTACTTGTTAAAGAAATCACTAAAATGTGAAAAATTATAAAACAATAAAAAAGTAAATAAAAACAGAATACAAAATGCACAGTGTAGGAAAATAAAATAAGATATCACATACATACATACATATTCTTTCGCCTGTATTCCCGAGAGGGGTAGGCAGAGCACATGAATTCAAAAATCCAGTGCCACGTTTAGCAATTTCAGGGTAATAAGATATCAATTCAAGTTAAATTATCTTCAGCATAATACGACTATTATCTACAACTTTATTTAGTTATATCGATTCAAATCTGTCACTAGTGACGGTTTAAGTATCAAAAAGGGTAGTCGCACGATCAATATCTGTCTCCGCACTCGGGCAAGCGTAGCCACCGCTCTGTCGCTGACGACATGTCGTGTCGCAGGGGAAGTCGTCGCGAGCGAGCCCCCTGCTGGAGGCGGCGCGGCCGACGCGGCCCGCCAAGATCCAGTTCGCGAAGACAGAGAGCACCAGAAACCTGCAGCTGTCGCCCGTTCAGGTAAAGTGTTGATGTACAATTCTTAACACGTTCGACGCCAGTGACACAGCGTCTATGATCAAAAAATCTTACTCCTATGCCAGTGATACATATCTGTGACCACGTTAGTCGTACTCTTGACGACGACAATTTCGCCCGGCATAGCTTAAGGGCTCAGTGAAACAGTCATGGTTTTGTCTATGTCACGTTTCGTTTGCTCTGCCTACCCCATTTGGGAACGCAGGCGTGATTGTATGTATGACTTTAGCTAAGTAGGTCTGACCAAAATGTGACCAAAAAATAAGAAAGTAAAAAGCAAATTCGATCTGTTTGCAGAACTAACAGCACGGCGATGTTCCCTGCGCGAGCGCACGCCCGTCGGCCCGCTCGTCGGAATGGTGGCCGAGCGGAAGAAGCGCTTCGAGCCCTAGCACGCTCCCGGCCTCGCACCGGCGAGAGAACCCGAATGATGCGACTGTGCTAACCCTGCGAAACACACCGGTCAAGCCTTTGATGGTGTGCGTTTCGTCATTTGTTATACGTCACCCACCATGCTAGCACCTGGCCACTTTGCTTAATATAACACGTAGTTATCGGAATCGGTTCGATAGGGTCTCACCCTTTGGCTTTTGTGAATTAAAGTTACTGAAAAAAATGGTTGGTTGTAACCGATTGCCGTAACTACACCCCTCATACGTAAGATCAATTAGTATGTACTCCATTGTGCATTAAGTTTTATTAACATTATTTATGAGTGTTTCATGACAGTGTATCAAATATCATGTTGAGTAAATACCAGGTTGTATGTAGGATTGTTATCGACTGTAACTTTATAGAAGCTACTATGAAACTTGTAACTGAAGTTCGAAGAAAGTTGCAGGTTTCACAGTAGCGGTTCACAACATATGGCTATAATCACGGTAGAGATATACGCGGGCCTACATGTAGGACGCATGTAGTGTCCGATATGTTAGATGTAGTTTATTATAACCAAATATAATTTTCTCTTTAAGAAGTGGCCAGATTCTTTAACTCCCACCCACCACACGAAATGTATATACGTTTGTTAGTATTGTGTTTACATAGTTTTAATTTACTCTAGTTGTATATTCATTTTTCTTTTCTTTTGTACCTACCGTTATTCCTAACTATTAACCGTTCTCGGAATGACTGATTACGCGTTTCGTTCAGCTTTGATACTTCTAAGATTAGTGTTAGTAGATTGGTTAGTGATGTTGTAAAAATGTATAACTTTGTGTAAATACTAACGACCCTTCTCCTTTTGTAACCATTTGTTTTCGTGCACAGTTTCCCTGTCCATATTAATCTTTAAGGAATTGTTACCAAATATTTCTTATTTATGACATTTTTACTTTTTTCGGGCGCGGAGGCACAGTGGCCGGCGGCAGGGCCGGCTAGCGAGGCCCGGCGGCGCGCCACTGTGTCTCCGATTTAGTTTCACGCCCTTGTTTATTTTTTGTAGATTTATAGATAGTCTAGCGTTTTGCGTTATAAGCGGATGTGGGAGATATATGTACTGGAGTTTGAGCCGTCTGTAGGCACGTTTACATTGCTTATATTATATTTATAGAGGCATATTATATTGTTTTACACATTAACAAGTTATTTTAGAGCGTTAAAGTTTGACATTTTCGGTTTATCCTTGAGCCTGTCGTGTGTAAACTTGTTTGTTACCATTTTTTTCCGAACTGGGCATTTTAAAACTGTCTTCCACTTGCGTTTGGCCTTCACATTGTTGTGTATAGCGTGTCACCTTATTTACTAAACGGTCTTTTGAAAAGGCGTCTTGGAGGGAGAGATTAAACTAAAGTGAAGGAAGCTTGTCAAATATAAGGTGAAGACGCCTTGTCTATTATCGTATTGCTCAATGTTATCTAGTTTCATTAAATTATATAAAGAAATGGAATACCAAAACTACTGATGCATTGTAATTACGCGCTGAATTAATTTACATTTATGTCGCGTTACGCCTCTCCCTGTCTTAGTTGACGTTGTAAAGTGTTGGTTTACATAACAAAGATTTTTAAATAAAACTACTTAATACAACTGTTGTTTCATTGATAGAACTGTTAACTCTTTCTCTGGTTCACATTAAAACCTCCGGCACAGGCGCGCGGTGAGGGCGGGGCATTCGCGGGGCGCTATGATCGCGTGCCACACTAGCGCCCCGTTAAGACCGCGCCAAGCGGATGCCCCGCGAACGCCCCGCGCCTTTGTGACGGAAATTAAAAATCCACCGACCCTATTATCTGCCCTCATCAACGAAATAAAACATTACCATTTTGTTTTATTGTATTTATTACCAAATATAGGAACTAATTAACAAGCGTTTTAATACTTCCGGCAAGCTAATCTAATTCTGATAATAATAATCAAACGACAACACAGTGAATTCCCTACCCGTGTTCAACAAAAACTGCATAAGCATACGGCTAAAACCCAATTGCCACGTAATTGCGAATTTTATTAATTCATGATTTAAAAAAAAACCTTAAGTTATATCGCAACACTATTATGTCTACTGTGAGGTGCGTTGCTGATAGCACCTAGGACCCGAATTTACAAAACGCATCATCCGTACTGTCATCCCAAAGATACTTAACCTTTTGACCGCCAAAGACGCCATTTCACGTCATCGCAAGTCAGTGCCCGTGACGCCACGACGTTAAATGGTGCGTCGAAGTTATTGCGAAAGAACTGAAATATAAAACGCTGCAACATTTTTTCTAGGTTTACTTTATTTATAGGCATTTTATACCTAATTTAAATAAAATAATACAGCACCATTCGAAAAAAAACAAGCATTATCTAAGAGCCGACTCACGTCTTTGGCGTTAGGAGCACAGCATTTCACTTCGCGCCTTGGCGGTCAAAAGGTTAATTCCACGAACGTGATTGATTTCACACTGTTTTTTAGTTGCGGATTGTAAATCAGGTAACCCATTGGCTTGTCTCGCTTATGGTATAAAAATAATTCTTACATCTTAATTTCTAATATAAGTACCTAGATGTTTTCACATTTCATTTGTGTCAATGGGCGCCTATCACTTGCATGCAAATTTTATACTAGTCTAAAACAAGTGATGCATAGAACCAACAAAAAGCAATGTCATAGTACTAAAATTATATTGTACAAAAATATACATAAATATACAATTCAAGCAGTAAAATCATAAACCCTGTGGTTCGAAGCTCTTGTGAATGAATATTTAGTTCTTTTTTTGTTCAGCAAATCATCAAACTTACGGGTTAGAGACTTGAGACGTCATTTTTATTGATACAAAAATTGTACTCAAAAGTAAAGTCTCTCGAAACCAGTAACTGTACATCTTTGTATTTTTTTGTTCGTCAAACAAAAGAAAAACATATGTGCAATATTGGTAATAATCTAATTGACGGACTGTTGTTGTTAGTTGCACGACTTGCACGCTAGGTGCCGACCCGAGAGGTTATGTGTTTTGAATTCATGTAATCTTTTTGTCTGGAAATATAGTTTATTACAACAAAACATTGCTACATGTTTCATTTGCGAGGAACATGTAATTAGTCCTTCGAACCGGATAGATATTTTACCGCACATACTAATTTCACAGGTTTTTTCTATCTTTAGTAAGCCAAACTGAAGATTAAAATATTGGGACCGTCGTTAAGTCACATTGTTTAGTATTTTGTTCATCACAGGCTAATGATTTTACTACTTGATATTTGTCATTTACGACCCCATAAAATAAATAAAGCTAATGACACAATATAACGCCCAAAAGGGAAAGGCAGAGAGCACGAAACGTAGCGGGAAACAAATCCATTACGCTATCGTACTTTTTAATCCATTTATCTACAAATAATTTACAGTGAATTAAGTCACCAAAAACTCGAATTAAACAGTTAATTTACTTTAACATTCGTCTAGATTAATCAAGTGTTTCCATAGTCTAACCGAAACGTATTAATAATACACCGTGTTAGCTTTACTTATACAGGGTTATTTGTAAATCATCAACAACCTCGCATGACTAGATGGTTAATATTAAAGCCTTTCAGAGGGCAGCGCCGCCCCTTGACTGACAAGGCTAGAGGTGCGGCCATTTTGATAAAAAATACGAATTTTCCTCACGTCAGAAAAATACTATTCCGAGTTTAATCATAACTGAACTCATTAGTAATTAAAAATGACTTCTTAAGCTTTTATTGCACTGCCGCAACATTTGTAAGTGTATGTTTGCTCTACTCCGCCCCGCGTCTTGCCCCGTGATTCAGAAAAGATTGTTCATCTACCTTATATTTGCGACGAGATGCGGACAGAAATAAGAACATTCAGACGTGACATTAGACTGATATTTATTTTAATTATTATTCAATAGTATTTATTCAAATCTTAAGTTAGGTTTTTACAATATTTATTGAAAAGAAAAGAAAATTAGGTCCCCAAACCGTACAAAAAAAACTTAGAACTTAAATCTTATAATAGTATATTTTGGTGACACAAGAGAACCGAAAAATGGGCCTCATATAAAAGTAATAAAATGAAACAAATTGAAAATATATACAGTTACTATAAAAACCTAACCTAGCGTGCCACCGGTAATGGGGCAAGACCCAAGCTACCGACGGTTAGGGCTGCAGACTGAGGAACCTCCTCACGATGCGCGCCGTTTCAAGGAGTTACCGCCTTCTGTATCAGACCCTTGAGCCAACCGTCTAGCGAGAGTCTTCTTAGATGTTGGTCGAGACTTCGCTATTAGACCGTTTGCTGCGACGACTATCGGAACAATAGCTCGCACATGATCTGATAATCGTTGAGCGGTCACGGTGACGGTCGGTTTGAAGGTCTGAAACAAATTCAGCATCCTTGGTCGGTACGCTGGGCGGTTGGTTCCTCCCTCTGTAGCCCCATAGTAGGCGCGCATGCAGTTCTCATTCATAGAATATAGGCGCACTAGACCGCCGGTAGCGGGGGCGGTGCTCCGCTCTCGGAGCTCGACTCGCTGGGGTCGACCGCAGTTGCGAATTCGTCGCATGACGGCAAAGACGAGTAGCTCGACGAGATGGAGAATGATTTCGTGTGCTTGTCGCCGCTGTATTTCTTGGCCGCAGATTTTTTTTTGCCTCAAAGTTAGCCTGAGACCGCATTTTAGTGCAAATATTTCTAAAAATGCATAAAAAAATGGAAAAAGCGACATATCAGTGGCAGCGGTTTTTTTTTATTAAAGTAAAATGAGTCAAAATACCAAAAGTCGTAAAAAAAAAGTTGTTGTTTATGTTACCTAGTCTTCCGAGGTGTTTGATGATTTACAATAACCGTGTAGGTATATTTATAGAATAAATAAAAAGGCGGAGAATGTAGCGTTAAACATATTGAAATTTATACATATTTAAAAACTATTACAGTACAAGTAATATCACACTAATTAGACAAGAAAAACTGTGTTTCGCATTACATGTAGGTGTTACTTTTAATAATATACATGCAATGAAAATGAAACTACCGTGAGACTCACTCGTCTTCAAAGATACTGATAACTCACTTCTTAAATCGGGTTTAAATCGGCACGTTTGCTGGTGTGGACGTGCCTTTACAAAGTGATGATTCTCGATTCTCGATTCTCGAAAACTCGATTTAAAACGTGAATTATTCGTATTTTTCATGAAAATATACATACAAATGTAATTTAAAGAGTCTACTGACAGATAAAAATAACCACAGATTAATAAATATTCGTCTACAAAAATATGCCCTATCCAAAGAGAATTAACAGTTCTCTTTTCTCTTCGTCAAATATTTACTACAACAATTCTAATACTGTGCAGTTACTGGAATAACTCCTGAGCGGTGAGAAGTCGATGCACAAATGCCTCCAAGTTTGACAAAGTACTATTTGAATGTAACCTAAATGCTTAGCGTGGCAAGATGGTGTTGCCATGCTAACTTAACATTGCTGAGCCTACAGGTGCTCATGTCATGTCAGTGCGTTCGGAGCTTGAGCTCGCAGGCGACGCGACTAGGGCCTTGCCACGCTGAACCGAGATCGACGGGCGAATAATGCTTCTGGCATTAGGAACAACAGTAAACAAATGAGAGATTGACATCACTACCGCGTTTAAACCTCTTCGATCGCAATTCGATTGCTACAGTTCAAACAGCCAATGATCTCACTCAGTTCTACATACCAGTGATCAGCATCACTGCCTATCCAAATACACCGTTTTACTACAGTACTCGTGTATACAAATATTGGTATTTCCACCGATGTACACTTTTCCATTTGATCGCAATTCGTTGGGAAAAATTGTAAGTAAATACCAATGCAGTTCTGTATTTTTAGCACGACAACGGTGAGATAGACTCTACCAGTCACTCTTAAATTAGAGAAGTCAGATAACGAAAGACAGTCTCTCTCGCACGGGGCTCTAATCACCCGTCGTCGTGCTAAGCCAGCTGAACATGTACAACGAAAGCAATTTTATCCATTTACATACAATAGCAGTGGAAAAGTTCTGGTACGATCAGCTCAGTAATCCTACCACCCTAAAAATAAAGGACGTAAATTCCAAGACTCCTATGAAGATGCGTCCTTTACTCTTAGCAGAGCAGAATGAAACTGCGGGTCAATTTTCCCTGCAGTTAACCATACCTTAGTCTACCGGTACTTACCAAGGTCAAAAGTACTGGTCCTCCTATAGCTGTATAAGCGGTGTGTCAGCAGCCTTCTTCTCAGCTTCCTTGGCAGCCTTTTGCTTGGCGATCTGCGCGCGCCACTCGCTGCGGTGCGCGAGGATCTTGCGACCGAAGGCCGTGTGGATGTCGCGGAACGGGACCTTCTTGCGAGGCAGGTCCGTGCGGAGGGCTTCTTTGTCTGTAAAAGTAATTATTATTAAAGTAAAATCTTTACCGAACAAGCTTTATCTCGGTTTTGTTTAGTTTCTCTTGGCAATTAAATCAGTGGAGGATGCGTTGTAGTAAGTGGTTCGTGGAACCGAAACATTGTTAACAGGGGTTTGCGGAGTCGAAAGTTTGAGAAACCCTGCTATAGATAATTGGTATTGTTATTTCTATTTATTTTATCAGCCAGTAGTTACCCTATACCTTCAGTTATAAGTTTGCTGCGTCCAACGGAATGTGAACCCTCGGGTCACGCAATGAGTTTTAATCTCACTTGCAAGCAGGTAACGGTAGACAGAGACAGCAAATTTTGCGTGCCAAAACATGGCTTCTATTCGGGATGGGACCTTCTGCATGGTGTACTACTACTATAATGTATTCTATGGTAGTGTGTAATATGTAGTGTACTGACGGTGGCGGCTGCCAGGTACGGCCTTGGGCTCGGCGTCGGCGGCGCGGTTGAAGGGGTTGTGGCGCTGCCCGCGCGGGGGCGCGCGCGGTGACGGCGGCGCGGCACACGCGTCGGCCGCTGCCTCCGCTGAAGACAGGAACATTTCTTTCTTATTTAGAATATTGATAAAAACAAATCATAAGGACTTAGCCACAACAGATACAAAAATGAAAAAAAAAAATTTTCTCTAATGTCATTATTCAGGGAGAAAACAAGGGACTATGTTTGTATAGAGAAGTGGTATGACTCCTATCCTCTTAAGTGAGATAAAAAAGTTCAGAATCAGAATCCCTCTATCAAATACTATCACCCTCACCCTCAGCCTCGTCCAGCTGCCTCTGCAGTTCAGCCACCATGAGCTTCATGTAGTCGTAGCTGGCGCAGGCCAGTGCCTTCATCCACGCCTCCATGGAGGCCTGCGAGTTGGTGCACAAGTAGAATGTCCGCCCGCCCTCACACTGGAACACTATCTTGAAGCTGTAGGCTTCTTCTTCTTCAGTGAGTTCTGAAATTTAAAAAAAATAGCAATGACTTTTGCTGGAATTATGTGAATCCCTGTGAGTGCTAGGTATGGAAATTTAATTCTAAGGAAAATGTGACAGTTAAAAGCTACTAAAAGTGAAGGTCTTTAGATTGTAAAAATTAAGCAGTTAAACAATGGTTAGTGTATGTTACAGTCCCTGGTAAGTTAACCACTGATTAATAAACGAAAAAATAAATAAATAAATATATATATATTGCCCAATGAAAGAAGATTTACGAAACAAATTTATATGGGGAGTGTGGATGGGTGCAGTGGGAGGGGAAGACCTAGACGGACATTCCGTGACCAAATTATTATTATTATATTATTATTAGTCTCTGCTAGGGAATGCAATCCCGATCCCGCGAGATCTCGATCTCGCGAGATCTCGTGTAATTTTTCGGGATCAATCCCGACGCATCAT
>BHDV01070698.1:291886-304198 GCA_005406045.1 Adoxophyes honmai | reverse complement strand
AAAAAGTAATGAAATCTAGACAAAGTACGCCAAGTCTAAGGTTCCTTACTGCGATTTCTTTATTATTATAGTTAATATTGTGTCAGGTCAAGAGTACCCGAAATCGACGAGCATGTATGAAGAGACTAATGAATGTGGATGAAGCAAAAGAAGTATGCCAGGATCGTAGCAAGTGGAACAAAGTGGTCTCTGCCTACCCCTGTGGGAAAGAGGCGTGACTGTATGTAATATTGTGTCCCCCTTTCATCCCGTGGGTGTCGTAAGAGTCGACTCTGGGAAAGGGTAAGTGTATTGTGGGCGATGGGCTAGCAACCTGTCACCACAATATCACGTTTAACCACCAGTACGTCTAGTGTGTTCATTTCGGAGGAGCAGTCGTTAACGAATTCGTTTGCGAGTTATCGCAAAATCGTATGGAAAGCGAGACAGCGCCGCCAGCGGAACGTTTGCACAACTGCCACGGTCGACAAGTCTCCATAAATTCCGCGTCAACTCGCAAACGAATTCGTTAACGACTGCACCATCGAATTGAACACACTAGACGTTCTGGTTACCCTGAATTTGCTAAACGTGGCACTGGCACTGAATTTTTGAATTCGTGTGCTCTGCCTACCCCTCATGGGAACAAAGGCGTGAGAATATGTATGTATGTATGTACGTTGTGTGACTTGGCCGTTGGTATAAAGTGGTAATTGGTATAAAGTGTTCAACGGCCAAGGCACACAATAATATTTAAGTGCAATGTAGGGCATAATTGTAAAAGAAAAACTAAAAAGCCTTCTACAAAAAAAAACAAGAATGAACAGTTGTTTTATTTTAATTACATTCAGTGGTACTTACCTATTTAGTTTTGTTCTCTTGACTATATTACATAATCTAACAAGCACACTTGTTTTTTTTTTCGGTAAATACCGGTTGTAGCACATCACTATTTATGAAGTGAAAAAAAAACAGGCAATACTTGAAATGTCATTTTAGTCTACCGTTATAAAAAATAGATCTTATATGATTGAAGTAAATAAGATTTATACGCTTGTAGATGATCAAATTTAACTTTTAAATGTGCATAAAAATACTCTAACCAACCTATCTGGGAATTTAAGCGTGATGCAATATTACAAATCAAATCATGTTCTTACTTAATAAGACAACTTGTGTTGTCTGGGTTTAAACATAGATATTATTATTGTAAAAAATTGGTTATGCTGTAGTAGCATTTAGAAAACAGAAATTGCTTTAATTTACTGTTAAATAGAGAATGTTTAGTTATATTCTTAATCGCTAGTGGTATCTTATTATAAATTTTCACAGCCAAGTGTTGTGTAAAATGGACAGAATATGGTGATATTGAATCCGATATTAAATTAATCTATTAGTGATATTGAATCCTTTGAATTTCTGATCTTAGAATGAGCGAAGATTGATACTGCTATTTTATTTGTGTTGCATATACCTATTAACTGTATGAAAACTTATAACAAATATTGTAATTTCGTATTTCTCTAGTTTAAGTGAATTGTAATATTCTTTTAGAGAAATAAACTCTTAAACCATAAACCATATGTATGTAAGATTACGACATTGAATGTCCCATATTGCAAAAATCTCATTGTCACCCAATTAGAAAGGGACACGCGCATCTCTGCTAATGGTACTGGTCTTGGAACGGCCTTTAGTGGGGACCTCACAGTCGGGACTGTTATTATAAAGTTATAAGATAACCATAGCAACATCAGTTTCCGGTAAAACCGCGATCGGTCATTGGTTAAGCACAAGCTATGTTATAAACTATAGCAACTCGCTGGATCGGTCATTGGCTAACCGAGCTGTTATAACCTAACCATGGCAACGTCCGCGTCATTGGTGAAGACAGTTCGGCAAAAGTCGTTAAAAACGAATCAACCTCGATCAGCATTGTAAACGGGCTATTTACTCTTACATTGACATTTCTCGCTTCTGCGTACAAAGAGGCCCAGTCATGTTAACATTCACGATTATTAGGACGTGTTATCCTTGAGATATTTTAACTTGCTTGTCATATACCTCTATGGTCTCCGTGTCATTACTCTGACTTTTCACTTTTGATTGACATTACAAATAAATGATTCGATTCGTAAACATTATGTTTTAATGAGTAAATGAATATATTACATTGATAATTATTGAAAACAACGAATATCTAAAATAGTAAGCATTTTGCGACTATGTGTCGTACTACATTTTCTGTTCCAATTAAGTTTTCGAATCGATAGCTAAAGTCTGTCGCCTATCTCGTTACCATGGTGTATTTTTGGCATTTTAATTGATTCTTTTGGATACTGATTTGTTATGATAGTTTATATTACAACGAAAACTACAATAAAATAAAAACTTGAAGCATAACAGGATCCGGATGGATGTTGTACCTGACGACGTCCCGCGAGCAGCGCGGCGCGCGCGCGCTGATGAAGGGCCAGCGGTGCACGGCGCCGCCCGCGCCCGCGCCCGCCGCCGCGCGCAGCGCCCGCGCCGCCGCCGCCAGCCCGTCCGAGTACCTGCGGACACAACACGTTAGCGACCAAGTACTCTACTTAACTTACTAGGACAACAATCACAAAGATAAGTAAAAATAAAGATACATTAAACGATGACAAACACGTGAGCTGAGCCGACCTCCGGGTCATGGGTCAGCGTGCCACGTACCATTTTTTAACCGATTTCAAAAAAGGATGCTTCGACCAAATTGTTTTCTTTTCTTTTTTTGAATGTATGTTACACGATATTTCCGAAATCCGTGAACCAATTTTCAACTTCTTTTTTTTTTGTAATCGAAAGGGGATAACTCCGAACACCAAGTCGGGATCTGGTGATGGGATCTTGGAGAAATCGAAGAAACTCTTCAAATGTTATAGGGACATGTACGACGCTTTCGGTAATTTATTGATAAAGTCAAGAATCATTTGAAAATATTGCTAATTTGAAGTGTTTTTTTTTGTTTAAAATTATAAACAGCTACGTTCAGCGCGGCCCAGCTTAACTCGACAAAGTTCGTACGATCCATCGCTTGTCGGTTATTTGACACGGATCAAAAACGCACGCGCCTTTTTCGGCTCAGGTCGGCGTCGCAGCGTAGCCAGCACAGTACTCACTCGAGCAGGTTGAGCGCGTGCGGGGCTCGCGGCGCGGGCGCGGCGGCTCGGCGCGCGGCGCGGGCCAGCGCGGACGCGGCGCCGCCGCCCGCGCCGCAGCACATGCCCAGCACGGCGCCCGCCACGCCCGCCAGCCCCGGCCGGCCCGAGGAGCGCCCCGGCGGCGCCGCGATGCCCGTGATCTCCATCTCGTCCTGTAACGACAAGGAACAGTTCAATTCAATGGTTCACGCGACTTTGGACGATAAAGTTCGAGCGCAAGAGCCACGATAATCCCAAAATGGAACAATAGTAGGTCCGTCTCCTTCAACACATTTAAGGTTCACTCATATCAGACGGTTCACTCAAGTGATTGCTTAATTTTCTTTCATTCCATGCTCAGATTGTTTAGCTAGAATGACTTAGACATGAACATTCACTAATCTTTTCCGACAATATGGCGTCGAATGAAGTCGTGTCTTGGGATAATTTTAGTTTAGCCGAATCCGAGTGAACGTTCACTCTGTATTCAGACTGTTCATTTTTTGTTCACTCGGAGTACGAGTGAAAGATGCCAAATGAACGGATTCAACATTGTTGGATTGATTCACCAGTGAATTCATTCGGCGCTTTTGTTTCACTCCGTGTTCAGACGTGTCACTTTGTGTGAATAGTACCGAATGAAAGACGAAAATGAACGAAAAATGAACCGTCTGATATCACCTTCAGGTGCGTACCTCGTAGAAGAGCCCCGCGCCGTGCGCCAGGCGGCGGTTGACGACGGCGCTGAAGCCGCAGGTGCAGCGGCCGGGGTCCTCGTCGGGCGCCGGCGACGCGTCCGGCGAGCCGCCGCCGAAGCCCGGCAGGTACGTCGCCGAGTCCGCGCCGCGGATGTTGCCCACCACCTGTAGAGTCGAACAAGAAATAGTACTAAATTATTTATTTATTTTCTTAGCATTTTTTTTTAACAATACATTTATCGACGGGATCTAGTGGTCTGTCAATTACGAGCGTGCGGGGAAACGGTTGAAGGTTTTCATAAGGATAAGTTAGTAAAAATGTGTGATGATGATGAATATGAAAACTTCAAGTAAAAAAAAAAACATGTGATCAGAAAAAAAAACATCAGATCAGGGAAATAAACTGATGTGAGAATGATGTGATGATTATCAAAACATTTATAAGTTATCTCCCGTTTTATTAAGTTAATCGGTCGACGAGCACCCACCTTGGGTCCGGCGTTGCAGACGCAGAGCGTGCAGCTGTCGAAGTTGTGGTCGCGGAAGACGTTGAGCACCGTGTCGGCCAGCAGCACGTTCAGCAGCAGCGGGCAGGCGGCGCGCGCGGGCCGCGGCGGCGGGGACGGCGGGGACGGCGCGCGGGGGGGCGAGCCCGCCAGCTCCCCGCCGCCGCCCTCCGCGGCCCCCGGCGACGCGCCCGCGCCCGCCCGCGCGCCGCGCGACTCCGCCGGGGATGGCGCGGGGGACGCTGCGCGCTTCGTACCCACTGCAACACATATTTTTATTATTACATATTCACGCTTGAACGATTCTGTTGTAGACAGATGTTGCGTTACGCAAATTTTGTACCCCCTTTATTTTCTAGGATTTTTTCCCAAGCCTTTTATAAAAATAAAAAGTCAATAACAATTTACTTCGCCTAAGGTCCACATCAAATAAAATATTACACGAAAGTAGTAAAACACCTCGACATTTTTTCCTTAATTAGGAAGGTGACCTTGCTAAATGCCCCTTATAAACGATGCATATAGCAGAGAGGGCTACCACGGGCGACTTATAAAGAGTATGTAAGCGTGAGAGAGAAAAATCACAGGACGCATACGCCGGAGACAGGTAGCAGCTGGTCAATGCCCGAATTTCGCCGTGCTCCTCGACCGGATTTTAGTAAGTTTAGTCGGCCCACATACCTATGGGCGCGGCGGGCGGCTCGTCGCGCTTGTCCTGCTGCCAGCGCGGCCGGTACACGGCGTGCGGCGGCAGCGCCACGGGCGGCAGCGCGGCCGACGGTAGTGTTGCCAAAGGAGCGTACTTCGACGACCCGTGCCATTTGTACACGGTGGGCGGCTTGAACACGTACGACCAGTCCTGACGAACAAACAACAGTACGATTAGATCCTGCATTATTGTGCGTCAAATTCGGTTTCGCATTACTAGACTAGTTATAGTTTAAAAGTGGTGGTCACATAATTATTGGCACCACAGTACAGTAATTATTCTGGCTTGTCGAGCGCGTCGAGCGTGAAGCCGGGCGAGGGCTGCGCGTGCGCCTCCAGCGACGGCGGCGCGGGAACATCTGGCTCGGCTGCCTGTGCCAGCGGGGGCAGTACCTCGATGGGCTCGTGCGGCGGCGTGGCGTGCGGCGTGAGGTGGTGCGGCTTGTCGAGCGCGTCGAGCGTGAAGCCGGGCGAGGGCTGCGCGTGCGCCTCCAGCGACGGCGGCGTGGGGAACATCTTGCTGAGCTCCTCGGCGCGGACCATGCGCCCGCGCGCCTCCTCGCAGGTGGATTTGTTCGAGTCCGGCGGCGTTTGTACTTGCAGCTGGAACGGTATGTAATTTTTGTGGTTATTCGATTTCTTTAGGTACGAAATTGAATAAGAAATGCAAAAAAAAAAACAGTAAAAGACTATTTTTAAGCGGTCTTCCGCTATTGAATTGACAGATAATTTGGCTTATGTGGACTGACTACAAGTTAATAAGTAGGTACATGGGGTATCCAGATCACACGAAACGTTACATAGGCAAACCATGACAATTTCACGTTACTTGCACATTTTATACAGCAGTGCCACGTCGCTAGTCAGCCGCCTAAACCATACCTACCTTTTAGGTTTTGTTTTAATAGAAAGATTGGACCAGTTTCAACTTTTCTAAATAAAAATTTAAATAAATTAGTTTTAGCACACAAAAACACTCAAGATGTAAAAGGAAATACACAGCTTCTAAATGGATTCTTAAACTGGCAAGAGCTGCTAGACCAGTTTCTCGATACCCAAACCAATGAAACAAACATAGAAAGAAGCAGTAGTAAGGTATAGTAATAAGGGTGCACACTCACAAGTCTTACCGTCTCATCCCCGCTGGCGTCGTCCGAGTTGTCGAATATCTGCTCGAGGTCTTTGAGCGTCGGACAGAGGCCGTCGGAGGTGAAAAGGTTCGGGTACGGCGCCGAGTCCTGCGCACACAAAGGGTTAAGTTTTAATATCGGTGCTAATTGAAGCTTTTTTGCCGCGAACTTTATTATTGTTACACGTATGTTCACAATGGGATAGTCAGAGCTCACCACGACTACTTCATGTTCCGTAGCCAAATTAAGGACGTTTTTAGGTTTTAAGCCAAACAAATAAGATTTAACATAAGTATGTTGTTAAAAAGTTTTAAGACTTAGCACGGCAGTAAGAGGCAAGACTACGTGTAATTTTTTGACGTATCTCTGGCTAAGCCAGCGTAGAGGTGGCCGCCCGCTGCCCGCGCCAGCTGCTAACAGTAATGCCGCGGCCGCTAGCGGCAGGCATGGTACTGACGTGGTCGGGCCGCTCGGGCTTGGGCGCGACGCGCTTGGGCGACGGCGGCGCGGGCGCGCGCGTGTGGTCGTGGCCGGCGTAGAGGTCTCCGCCCGCGCTGCCCAAAGCGAGTTCCTCCCGGAACCAGCTCGGCTCCGTCTTGAACCGCTTCACGGGGTGCTCCAGCCTGTTAAACCACAATACACTTAGTGAATCGCTCGGGACAGGTGAACAGTAAGGTATTGTCGTAGCAAGCGACCGATGACGCCATCGATAACGCTTTCGGCTCCGGCAATTTTCTACAAATCCTTTACGTCAGCGTTTTTCAATGAAATCGCGGCCCCTAAGAGGTCGTAAAACCTCTTCAAGGAGATCGCGAGGGGTTTCAAGATTAGATAAAAATGTAAAAAAAAATCAGTATGTAATGTTGGTCTAACTACAATCCTAAATCAAAGTACCAAAAGATTAGGAGGTCCTAACTTAGGAGATTGCGATTTTTTTTTTTACCTTCGAAGAGGGATCTATCTCGCCATGAAAAAGGTTGAAAAACACTGCTTTACCCTTAGAAATTATCGCCATCTCTAATAGACGGCATTTATTAATGTTAATTCCAGGCAAAAATAAAACTAGGCAATACTTTTTTGTGAAAAGGCCCCTAACATGAGCCCATCGCTCCCCTCCATTGTCGAAATATCAACATACAACAGTAATTTTACCATAATAAATCAACCATCAACATCACTCTCTTATCGACACAATGACGAGATCTTTATATTTAGCAACTAACTCTACAACATAGTGCTACTTGTAAAATACCAAACTGTCACCAAATGAAGAACACAACAAACGAAACCATAAACGTTGTTGATGCGCACACAGGTATTTTGATATAGCGAATTAAAGATTCACATCGATCTAGCTCCGTAACCGACATGACCGTGATTTATCGCAAATGAAACTTTAAAATAACAAAGCAAGGTTCGGAATGAAATGATAAATTCTCATAAAATAATTCAAATGTCTAGAAACGCTACAGTTTTACCTGCAAGCCAGCAGTTGTGTAGAACATGGAAACATTTCAGACAAGTAAATTAGTTTGTAAAAATTTATGAAATGGGTCTTAAAACTAGTTAGAAAGTGTAATTACTATGAGCATTTAAGTAACTTGTAGTTATTCTGCATCATGGTTTTAATACATACATACATAATCATACATAACCGTCACGCCTTATTCCCAGCGGGGTAGGCCAGACAACAGAGCGCCATTCGCTTCTATTATGACATACTTCTTTCGCTTCACTAACATTCATCACTCTCATCATACACGCTCGACGGTTTCGGGTACTCCTAATTTGGTTTTAATAGATCAAATGAAATATCCTCAGAATGACTAGAGGCCACTGGCAGCAATGGTTTAAGTCTCGAGTTCAGTTAAATCGAAATTTAAAGCAACCTGCAAGTGGGCCTAAGTAAATAAGGTATTTAAAAAGATCATTCGGTGCTAGTTTCTTTTGGTGGAATGATTGGTTTTTTTTTAATTCAAAGGATTACCGCAAACAATCCATAAAACATGTTGTCACAAGCAATAAATTTTAACTGAGGAATTTCATTTAATAAGATTAATGTAAAATAGGTTTACTTTTCTCATAGCCACTATTTACTCAATCATGTTTTAATTTCCCACTCGTTTATAGACGTACAGTCTTATCCAAAAGATTTGAGCACTTGCGACTTTCCCATTCAAAAGTCAAACATTTTGAACCTTTTTTTATTTATTTTTTGTCATTTTTCTGTAAAGTTTTTATATTAGCTGTTAGTCAATTACAATTGCATTTTTTTTTTAATTCTGAGAAAAGAAACCAAGACTTTTGGTCAAGGAGCTGTATATTTAACATCTAGTCAGATGGCTTGCTTAGCGTTTAGACCAGTGCTTTTCAACCTTTTCTATGGTGAGACCCTCTCAGATGGTAAAAAAATGCGGCACTCTTTACTTTCCGGTACATCGATTTAGGATTACAAAGTGTACAATTATTATTAGTTGTTTTTTTATCATCTTGAATTCCCTCGCGACCCTTTTGCAGTGGTTTTACGCCCCTAGGTTAAAGAACACTGGTTTAGACTATTGCTTGCCTCGAGCCACGTCACAAAAAACAAACGAGTGTTCGTTACATAAAGCTACTCGCTGGGGGCTTGACAGGCTCTGGGCCTAGTTCATATCGTCAGTGGAAAAGAAAAAACGCTAAAGCGCCAAGTATCTATATGGCGCTTTAGCGTTTTTTCCTTTCCACTGGCGATATCGTTTCCAAGCGGATCACTCTCGGTAACCGAGGAAGCTACACCCCCCGGCTTCAAGCTTGGCAAGGTATTGTAAGAAGGCGGCCTTATCCCATCTCTGCCAGTCTTAGGGTGTCAATCTTGGCAGTACCCCCCCTGTAAGTCTGCGAACGGTTTTTTCCTTGGAAAAGTGACACGCGACTCGCTTCCACTACTAAAAATGTTGCCATTTTAGATGCCGGACTGTGTCTACTCACCAAGCGTGCACGGTGGTGTAGTCGTAGAGCATGTGCAGCGAGTGCTCGTCCTCCAGCGGGTCCACGCGCGCCTCGCCGCGCGGCAGCACGGGCCGCTTCAGCAGCTCCAGCGGCACCGGGGACGCCGTCGCCGCCAGGGACGCGTCGCGTGGGGAGTCGCTCTGGGGAACACAAGTACCTAGATGTTAGCGAGAAGTGCTACTAATAAACAATGTCATGCATTGCGCTTGGGAGCATGGCGCACGGAACGCTACACAGGCAAAATCATGACTCTTTCAAGTTTCATAGCCACAACTAGTATATTTTTCGGATTATAGATACGATAATGACAGGTTGCTAAAGGCCGGTCGTGGAGCACACAGAAGAAATTAGAGCGATGACCCGAAGCTATATTTTTGGTTAAGCAAACTACTTATTTTTTGTTAAATCATTCGTTCAATTGTGTCGACTATCAGGACGTTAATCGATGCAATTTGTTAAAATTTTAAAGCGACATTAGTTTCGACCTGCCAAATTCAAGAAATCGTGAAACCAAACGCGATAGATAATAGCGCCGCTGTTTATTAATGAATAGTTGACAATAGCCTGCAGGCTGTACTGTAGATTCGCTTGTTTATCGGCAGTTTTGCCGCAAATCGTTTGACAAATTATCTTATAGTGTGTTGGAGTTTGGTTATCACCTGGTTGTAGAGTTTGGTGGGCGGCGGCGCGGAGGGCGGCGCGGGCGTGGGCGGCGCGTGCGTCTCGGGCGTCGGCGCCGGCGTGTGCAGCGTCGTCGGCACGCACGCGCTCTGCGCACACACACACAATACATTACATTTTGTTCACATTGTTTTGGTGAGTGAACTTTAACCGTTGCCACTTCCGTCGACGTATTGACTGCCGTCGCCGTATTGATTGCTGGCGCCGATGCGTCAATGGCTGCCGTCGACATGTGGCGTCAGGTGAAGTAGCTTCTGTCGTTCACAACTTCGTAAGTTCGTATGAAAGAAGCTGAATGTAGAATGTATGTAAGATAAATTCTTCCTCTCCTTCAGTCGGTCGTTCATTGTTGTGTCCCCAGGCGGCCGACAACAGCGCGGACATGGTTCGGGTACCTGGTGCGCGTGCGCAGGCTGGTGCGCGTGCGCGGCGTGCGGCGAAGGCGGCGGCGCGCCGGCCGACGACGGCGCGGACACGGCGGCGGCGGGGGAGGCCGCGCCGCAGGACCCGGGCGAGGCGGCCGCGCACGCCGCGCCCAGCGACCCGCCTCTGTAACAGAACGGGTGATTAGTGCTGCGCTCGCGCCGGTAATGCGGAGAACTCACTCAATGTCTGTAGGTACCTGCTCATAAAAGTAGAGGCCTTCTATAAAACTATAGGGCATTACACCGTTTGTCCGCGCCCCTAAACGTCAAAAAGTATAAAAACCTCAAATATTAGGAAGTTCAAGTTTTTTTTTGACGTGACAACGTCTTATAATTTGATGGAGCCGGATGCACGCACAAAAAACATGACGTATACGGCGTTACCTCGATGACATCGATTTGAGGCGTCCCATTAAACCATTTACGTTGCAGAAAGTTTATCAGAATTTCAACGCCAATTCTCAGCCTTTGATAGCTCAGTTAGTATAGCGGTGGACTGTAAAGTCATAGGTCACTGGTTCAAATCTGGTTCGAAAGAGTTCTTTTTGTATTTTATTTTTTAATGCATGCTATAAAATGTGTTAATTATATTATAATATTGAATGAACATACTGTAGTAATTCATTCAAAATAAAATTAAATAAAATAAAAAAAAATCTTTTGAAAAATGGAACCATTCCATAAGTATTTTCTTATGACGTACGGTAAGTCTTTAAGGTGTCGAATCGTATACGGCATAAGGTAGGCTAGGCCTGGGTTGTGTGAGGTAACGGGTTTGAAGATGGCGTTGAAATTAATTTGAAATAATTGGTATGCGCGCTAAAATGATTTTTTTAAAAGAAAAAGTATAAAAAGCTACCTCTAAATTGCGACGACATGTTTGAATATACTGTAGTAATTGATTAATTTTAATTAAGACATTGTCACGTTCAAGAATCGTCAGTAAACCGACTTTACAGACCCGTCCCGTTTTTTTTTTTTTCATTTATTCGGTCCTATTTTTGAACTAATATAAAAAATATATTAAAAACATTTTTAAAAACCGTTTAATACACGTGCAGGAATGTTATTTTCACTCGTCGCGACCAAACAATTATTTTGCACTTGCGTCAATTCGACGTAACAAGGTGTATGAATGTCTCTACGACATTTTAACTCTGTCAGATATTATTTTAAACAAAAAAAAAAGACTTCAAATTAGCAATATTTTAAAAGTATTCTGTTTACTGAATGTAAAATCTTGACTTCATCAACAAATTACCGAAAACGCCGTACATCTCCATATAAAATTTGAAGAGTACCCTCGATTTCTCCAAGATTCCATCATCAGATCCTGGTGTCGTGCCAATGGGACCAATTTCGAGTTATACCCTTTCGATTAAAAAAAAAAATTTTTGAAAATCGGTCCACGGGTTTTCGAGATATCGAGTAACATACCTACACACAAAAAAAAAAATAGGTCGAATTGAGAACCTCCTCCTTTTTGAAGTCGGTTAAAAACGATTTCGATACAGTTTATTTTTACGTGAAAGCCCCAATTTCAGTTAGGTTTGATCATTTTATTTTCAGTACTTTTTAAATTTCGAAATTGGTATTGCCACTCCATGTTTGAATTGTACACACAAGATTTTTCCAGCACTAACACCAACACAACACCAACACAACTAAAAAAGACAGGATTTTTACATGACATTGAGCAGTTCTCGCTTTCACTAGCCTTCCTGAAATAGACCTTATTTACCATGACATAATGAACGAAATGTTGCGACATCACAATGGATTACATGAGTATCTGCAATGGTTTATTAAATCATTAATTATGAAAGAAATGATGCCCGCAATCCAATTAGACGTTCATCTGTCCATTCGATTATGACAACAATATGGCCTAGAGATGAAAGGTAGATGTTATCATGTAGTTTTGGATTTCAAACACTGATTGATGGCTATAGAACAATCGACGAGTAATGATCCCTGGGACACTGACAATAATAATCACGATACAACCTTGTAGCGGCGTCACCGTT
>BHDV01070698.1:264980-286730 GCA_005406045.1 Adoxophyes honmai | reverse complement strand
CGGCGCGGCGCCGCCGCCACCTGCCACCAACACAACGCTAGCGCAACGCACACCACCCTGCCTACTGCGCAGACCGCCGCTCCCGACCGAGAGCTCCGATATCCTAACTTTTTTTTTGGAATGGACTGTTGCAGTTGGCCTCAGACGGCTTTTACTGCTCAGCTATCAGGCCGGGTCCTTTCATGATCGATGTCAACTTGCCTAGTTATTTCATTATCTAATTTACATACTATAGAGACTTTATCAGGAAACTTGCCTATAGTTTGATGTTAGCAGGTGACCTGATTATAAGTAATCTGGCTTTACTTAAAGGTTTTCTATCGCAAATGTGACCAAATCCCAGGAGGCGGACAAGTTGCGATATGTCACCATATTCATAACTCAAAGAACTATCATAAATTTAATTAGATAAAACTCCTCAATTTCAAATTAACATTTTGTGATTTTCTATCAAAATTGACGGTTAAATAAAGCAATTGTACAGCTCAGTCTGCACCAAATAATGTACAGCTCGACCTAAACAAGACAGACAAAGGTCACCGTTATCGACGTCTCGATCAAAATCAGTCTAATAGTTCTTTCAAAGTTAGATACGGTCCAACTCATTTTCCGTAATCACCTCATAAAAGAAAGATTTCGTAAATTCCGCTAGTTAGTCATTGTGCTACTTTACATATTTCGTGCTCCCGTTTCATATAAAAGCTCTTTAGAGAACCATTCCGTTTTTAGCAGTGTCCCATCCCTACTTCGTATGAAGAGAGTCGACACCCCGAGTATCGATCCCCTTCAGGCCTCGAGGCGGCACGGCGTCGTGGCCAGGCGAAGCAGCGGCATCCCTCTACTGTTATTCCACTATTATAATAAACTAATATAATAATAATAAAACATTCACATACATAACATCTACCTAAGTATCTACATGGCAGCTACACCCTGAATAAACAGCTCCATTGCGTGTCGCCGCCCACGGCCAATTTGAACTCTAAAACTTCTTAGTTACGTACCAATATCGGCCGTAAGCGGCAGAGCTTGTAATTCATTCAAATGCATTTCAATAAAAAAAAACAAGATAAATATATACGTGATTATCTCATACAATAACAAACGTATATAAATGCATGGCACACAACGTTCTTATACTACAGCTATATACTGCTCCTATCTACTGAATTATATACTTAGAATAAAAATGACGCATACGCTACATAAACCAAACTTCATCCTTTAAATTACAATAACTGTTGAAATTTACAATCAAAACTCAACTAGACTGTATTTGGTTTATGTATAGTCTTCATCTGACGTATAGGTATATAAAATAAATATTAAATTTTAGTTATTTAGGAATTCGACGCTACTTACTTGGCGCAGGTACAAGGTGTCTTTCTGGTGGGGTCAACGAAATCCTCGAACTTCTCAGCCGTATCCCCGTAGGAAACTTCCGCTGGCTGCAAAACGTAGATAGCTTATTTATTATATTGTTAAAAATATTTCGCCACAATGTTAGAAAAAAAAGGTGTACGGGATTCTAGTTGTTAGAAATATAATTAATGATATTTGTTTGCTTCTACAAACATCACAGTGCCTTTGTACTTCTTTGGTAATATCGGAAGCATACTCAAATCTATCCATGCTTCTTAGATAGGTCTGTTTCCTGCTTCCATATACATCGACAATTTGAATCGTAGATCATTTCTCAAAACCAAAATCTGAGGCATGAAAATGCATTCTTGCCAGAGGGAAGGTGCGAACAAGCCTCGAATTCAATGTACATTAGTTAGCGAACTTGACGACCCTTTTCGAAGACGCATACACCTGGCCGCCAATAAAGCTTCCCAAGTCTCGACTGTTTATAAAAATAAATATAGCGCCTTAAGAGACCATCTATACTTTTCGGTTATGTTCGTAAATTCATTCAAGCGTAAGGGTGCTTACGTAAAAAAAACCTGTTTCCAGCACAGACAAATCTGTGCGGATCGGTACGGACCGATGCGGTATCATATTTTTTATGTTTACCAATGCGTTCATTTATAAAGAAAAATGTTTCAGGTTTACCTGTTTCTTTATGCTAGTTGATCCTGCACTGGTCGGTATCGGTTCGCAGCTAACCTGTTTCTTTATGTAAGCATCCTAAGTAGCTATCACTTGACCTAGTTTTCTTAGGCAAGAGATACTGGAACCATCCGTAATGTGGATGTTTTGGCATACCCATTCCAAGCAGCAGATGAATCTTGCTCGTCGAAGGGTTAGGGGTCAAATTGGTTTTTTTTTTCATGTTGCCTGTGTACCTGCGTGGGCCGCGGCGTGGTGAGCGCCATGGCGGCGCGCGCGGCCAGCTCGGCGGCGGGGGGCGGCGGCGCGGGCGGCGGCTCCATGCCCGTCACCAGCACGTACGGCAGCGGGTAGCGCATGCGCACGCCGCCCATCACCACCTAAGGACAAGGGTTAATACTCCGTCAGTATCCGGCTATACCCGTCGCTCTCTGACTAGGAGGATCACAAAATGATAAGGAACCTATCATCGAGTAGAACTTGTAGTGTTTCAAATCGCGCTAACGAAGTTTCGATGCTAGTTCCTATTTTCCAACCTATCCCATTTGTATAGAAATTTAGGTGAGATAGGTTCGAAAATGGGAACTACTCAGTTTCGACGTTCATATGCATATCCAACTTTCGGACTTCGGTCGCCTGGCACAACATCTACCTGGAGAGAGAGATCTCTCTATTGTCTATCCCACAACAGACTTATCACTCGCTACTACTACCTACTAACCGAACAAATCCTAGGTTCTGATATAATCTAACACCATCACCTTACATAATTCGACTAACAAACGCCCAAAAGTAAAGCATTCCAAATGAGATGGACATCACTCTTCATCACTGAGCATACTGCCCCTGAAAACTTGCTATCCCAACCACTACAGCGACCCTAGCAATGTGTGGGTACCTCGACGGCGCCGCAGCCCTGCTCGAGCGGGTAGAGCTGCCGCCAGGCGTCCAGCAGCCGCGCGGTGGCCGCGTCGCCGTCGCTCCAGTCGCGGCCCGTCACCGTGCCCTCCAGACCGAACGGCGCCAGGATCACTGCAAAACGATAACACATAGCATTATTAACGGACAATAGACCCAGGATGTTCTTACAATAAATACATAACGTGCACAATCCTAAAGTCCTGTTCCGGAGCACGGCAAAATTCGAGCGTTAACCCGCTCAACCGCGGCCGCCTCAACACTCGAATTCCTCTGTGATCCGCGACCGGACTTTACACACAATTGAAGTAAAGCATTCTAGAGCCATACCAAAAGAGGTATAACCGCTTCCTGCAACAGCGTTTAAGTTAAGTACTCGCCAAGTTTTATTTCCTAAAATATCAATACAAGACCCTTTGTTTATGTGACAGTTGGAATAATGTACTATTGCGTTACAATATTCATGATTCTTATGATATTTCTGTTGCTAAGGTTCACGATACGATTAACTTCAAGACCAAAGCTTCCCATGTATTTGATCTTCAAAAATATGAAAGATTTAAAATAAACCCAAGGCGTCACTGCTAATAATGATACCATTTGTATTGAGAACATTGTAACAAACAGTAAAATAATAAGTGTTTTTGCAATATTGATTTCTAAATTTACTTTTGGATTCCTGGGAATACAAAAAAAACATTAAAAGTCTAATTTCAAACAAAACGGAGTACAGTCTTGAGTGGCAGGTGTGATAAATTCGAAATTAGTCATAATATTTATTGCACAATTTGGCGTAATCATCGCGGAATAATGAATTGGAATTCAAAGAATGTTTTCACGGATTCAACTGATCCATTAGTTAGATACGTCGCCCAGTGCATGTCTGTTAATAGGCGGTGTTGAGTTTGGCTCGGTATCTCTTAGACCTCAATTTAATTCGTCACCTTCTGAAATCGTCCAGAGCCAATGTCGTCAGCCTGCAATTCCTAAGTTTTCACCTTCCTAACTCGTCCACTTTCTGATATCGTCGACACCCCATTTTGTCAACATTCCTATTTTGACCGCAAAGCAAACTCGCCCAAATTATTGATAACGTCAATATTGCCATTGCCCATTTTAGTAATCTAATCACGAATGTTGACGAATTGGCACTGTAGTCTAATTACGAATGTAAACGAGTTGGTACAATAGCCCGCCTAAGAAAGCGGACGAGATATGGAAGTGACGTTATAGGAATGCTGGCGAATCGGAACAGTAGACCGAATGCGAATGAGAACGGCTTAAGACGGTGATACCGAGCCTTGAGTTTGTGTGAGGGCCTACGCTAGCAGACGCGGCGCGGGTTACCCGTAACGGACGTCTAATAAAAAAATTATGCGCACGCGCTCTGCTCCAAGTGTCGTCATTACGATCAAAACACGAGTCACTCTCGTCTGCGTTAATACGCATCAGTTTGCTTTCAGCTGCTTGTCTTGATCACGTCAGTTGTGTCAACTTGCCGCTGGGAGGCGCTGTCCCAGTTCCCATACAAACTGTTGCGTCTGATGCGTATTAACGCAGGCTAGAATACTCGTGTTTTGATGGTTATGTTCACACTTGGGATACTGGTATGGATACTGGGACAACAATGGATGTGTTGGGAGGGGAAGACCTAGACGGACGTGCCGTGACCAAATCGCGGACGTTTTAGAAACAGGTCAGGTCAAGAGTACCCGAAACCGACGAGCATGTATGAAATCTAATGAACGTGGATGAAGCAAAAGAGGTATGTCAGGATCGTAGCAAGTGGAACAAAGTGGTCCTCTGCCTACCCCTGTGGGAAAGAGGGGTGACGGTATGTATGTATGTTGGGATACTGGTAGCGCTATTCGCGGGCTCGCTGGGCCGCGACTGAGCGGGACCCGCGAGCATGCGCGACGGGAGTCCTCGTCAGCTAGCGTAGACCCTTACGGGTGTGATGTCTGGTATCTCACCCTTGTTGTCCGGGTCGGCTTGAGGCTCGCGCGCGCTCAGCTTGGCGAGCCGTTTGGCGGTGAGCGTCCGCACCGGCGGGTGTTGCCGCACGTCCACGGACGCGCACACGGTGCTCTCGCCGTGGAGGAAGAACGCGAAAGAGAACGAGAGGTGCCACGGGCTGGAAACAACAAAAAGGTCATATTAAAGTTTTTATTCTAGAGATTTTTAGTTTATTTTCTGTTTATTGTAGCTTCTTTCATGGTGACATCTTAAAATAAGATTGAAAAAGACAGCTCCTAATCGCTTGGAATGCTGGCTATTTACGTTCAAAGTGTAATTTCATACGCTATAGTATATCCAATTTTGAAATACCGGCCTGATGTATTTAATGTAGTTTAATTTCACAAAGCTCGTGTAACTTACGACAGAGATCTAGAATCTAGATAACAGATTAATTTACGACCTACTCAGCCAGTTTAGTACTGCGTCTGGTTCTATACCGACTAATAGTAAACAAATCAGAATTATGTTGCAATGAGAGTGCACTGGTAACCCTGAAGTATCTAATAACCCTGAAATTAACCACATGAAAAATCGAGTCCACGCCATTTTGCTCACAAGCGACATCTAGCGAGTTGCCCGTGAAGCTACAAATCCGTAGCCTTTTAAAAGTCGCAAATCAAGATAAGCTCACAAGGTGCCGTCACATAGCGGCTTCTCTCCTTATCCTTATCTAAATAAACACGTTTATGTGTTTGTCTGCATACTGTCGCAAATCACTATTGTTGTTGTTATCCGAGGAAATTTTTTATCAGTGCTTATAGCACACACGCGATTTCACGTTCCGCCAAAGAAGGAAGACAATTATATGTTTCGAAACGCGCTGTCGAATAATTATATTTTTAAGTGGCGCCATATTTGTGGAAATTACACCACTTATTTTTTTTTGTACGTCAAAAACAATTATTAAAAAATCGTATACTAATTTTACACTATCGTATGCGTGCGACTTCGTCTGAATCCCGCATGGATGAGACGAAATACATATCGTATTTATAAGGAATAGCGCAGCTTTCCATCATCAGTATGGAATATCAAGATTAGATTAGTCTCATCTAAAAACATGAAACTTACAGACATGTTATACTTTAAGCATAATTTTAAGTTTAACCATAAAACAAAATTACACAGTAACATGTTGCAAAAGATCTCCCTAGTCGCCTTTTACGATATCCACGGAGAAACGGAGAGGTGTTTTAAGTTAATCTAGGGATAGGGACACTCAAACTTATCTTTGTACGTACAGCCAGTAGAACAGTGAAAAGAATGTTGGAATACTTGCAAAAATTACATACATTTTACAGCTATCATTATCACACAAGTTAATCAAGCATGATATTCAGCAGTACAACTGAATTCGAGATTAATAACATTATCAGTTACAATGATTCAGTGAAAATGATTCACGTCAAATTATTCACGCCTATTTTGAGATTTTCACTCATAACATCCATGAGATGCGAATTTTATTCAGAATTATTTAAATGAAAGTGATCGTATGAATGAATGTTTGAGGGGGAACGAAGTTGTGCCCTTGTTTCTTGACGAGCACGACACAGAGATCCTCATTTCAATATAGGAAGCGGAGCAGGCGTTTTACCGCCGCTCGCAATTTGGGAACAGCCATCGAGAAAACTGCCTCAAATTGTGCTTCCAACTTTGCACTAAACATGAAAGAAAAACTATCATTTTCTTTATCTACATCCATATCATGTTTCTATTTACTGTAGGTATTTACTTTATAACACTAGTGATGATCGAAAGAAGAAAACAAATTATGTATTTCATATTTGGAATACGCGGAAGGAGCCTGTGATGCAGATGCGCAATAATTTGTGGGATTCGAGTTTGTCGCCATTTTAGCCGTTTCTTGGACCTTGTAGAAATGCTATCTTTATGAAATTAGCCTTTTGGGGCTCATTTCATGAACTACACTTGTATATTAATATATCTTATTATGCAGCAGTGGCATTAACAACTATTTACCAGTCGAACATGACAACACAATTCACTGTACTTTAGCTAGTTAATGGAGCCGTACCTATACTCTATTACTATTACAAATAACGCGACTTGTTTGACATAAAACATACAGCTTGTTAATCCCTTAAATTCACCATTCGTCTTTTCTGACGTCTCTAGTTAGACAGTGACAGATATGACTTGTCTCGCGCCTTGCCGTGCTAAGTCGGCTGCACTTTGTCACAGATACCATTAGACCACACTTCCATTCAAGATAATACGAAACACATTGGTTCAAAGTATCAAATGCCGTAACAAGTCGTGTTACTGACTGTTGTTACCTCTTTTCGACATCCTCCTCGTCCCCGTCGTACGGTTGCACGAACCACTTGCCGAGCCTCACGAAGTCTCGCGAGAGAAGACATCTGTAACAGACACAAGTAACATTAATTAAAGTTTAACTCATACCTTATTCATACCTTTCAGTTCTGTTACTGGATAGACCGATTACTATGAATAGTAAAAACTGTGTTCAGGACATAATCGACGTCTCTTGTATAATTTTAGGAAATTTAATGAAAATATATTAAAAAAAAATTGAACGTGACATTTCACAGATTCCATACATCACATCAGGCCTGTATTCTCAAATGGGGTAGGCGGTACACTCGAAACGTTACAAAGTGAAAACCATGACAATTTCGCTTAGATGGAAGAGGTAAAATTTCCCTTAGTCGCCTCTTACGACATCCAATTAGGAAATAGAGATGTTATACGAAACCCACGATGTTGTAGGATTTAACACGGTTACAGATTACAATTAAATTATATGTTTAACAGTTGCAAATAAACAGATAATTGGGAGCACCAACTAATTTAGTATATCATTAGCATTATCATTAAACAATAATTGTAGAAACTACATGCGAATAGCAATCAAAGAACATGAACGATACACTCATACAAGCTAGAAGCTACGTTACAGTTGAACGCGTGGTTTGTTCCCAATTAATTTGTACTATTCGATGCTAAACCATATATCATAGCGTTTCCTGCTACGCAAAACAGTAAACAGACCCTGAGCGTCGCACTTTCAATGCAACATACACGCAGAAGTATGCCTAACAAGGCGGTGTTGCAACTGCAGCCGGCACGGTGCGCGGGGCATATTTTATGGCGTTTTATACGTATCACCTTGTGTTATCTTGTAACGAAGAGCTATCGCCGTTGTTATGGTAGAAATTACTGTGATGCTCATTGTGAATGCTAGTCTCGAGCGTTACATTGTTGGAACGATTTGAGTACCTACACCTAAACTTATCGAGATAAATAAAATTAAGCTCTTCTCTTTGAAAGAAAAATATAGAATCAATTACACCAACATCCCGTGATTAGGATTGGCGATTCGATTACGTTGCATCTACAGCCTTTGCCTTAGCATTGTATGGGAAATTCGCGGGTGTTCAATACTTTTGCGTTCCAATTTTGACTTAACATTTAAAACCTCGTAATCCAAACGCCAATGTACAAAGAGCCAAGGGTTTGAATCACGCCATTGAAAATATAGGTTATAGAAAAACACAAGTACAACACGAGAGTATAAAATGACTACACATCTCTTTATGGAGCACAAACCGCTGGTGATTAATCGCTCGCAAGTAGCAATTACGCAATGAGTAATTTATAATTACTGTCGTACCTCTAGGTATCGGGCGATGTTTTGCTTCGAAGACTGTCAGTCTTTGTTGGTCGCCTTTTGTTATGAAAAGGTGTACTCAAACAGGCGTGATTTTATTGGCGTGAGTCTCTTTCGCTCTTTAGGTTATTGGGGAAAGAGTGAGTAAGATAGAACGTTAGCACGCGACTCGATTATTAATAAAGCTCGAAGCATACACAATGATCTAATTATAATTAATTAGAGAGTTTATTTCAGGCGCTGCGGCGGCGACTATCGCTGCGCCCACGCATTCGGCGCCGATAGCGATATAAACAACTCCGTTTAGTATTACTACTAGGAATGGTTGTTTTACTGCTGTTAACTTGTTTTGGAATGCGTTAGATGACTAATCGGTTAACAGATGTGTTTGAAGACACTGTGTTACGTAAACTTAAGGTTGCTCGCGTTAAAAAAATACCGATATGTATCAAGTGTTTTGTAGCCGTGGTAGCCGAACTGTATGACCTGTGGCCTCTCACGCAGGGGCCGTGGTTTTGAATCCCGGGCTCTCAACTTGAATTTATGTGCGAAATCCAATTTGACATTTACCCCTCTCATATTTAGAGGAGGCCTCTGCTCAGCATATTGGGACGTATTTAGGTTAGTTTGTTTTTGTTCTTATTTATTTCAACTTTCAAGCGCCCCCATTCCGTCCTGCGTTTCACCAACCGAAAACAATAACAGTCGCTTAGATACTTAATACCCATGTGAACATGAACATATAACTACACCCAACGACTTGCACAATTTAAGTGCATAATACGCGTAAGTCGTCGACATAGTAACACAGCTAACAGCGCAGCGCAACGAGTGAGCGGCAAACGAAGCTAGATTGGGATGCGCGGCCGCATATCAGCCACAATGCAGGATCAGCGCGAGCGCAGGTGTCTTGACCGGGGCCCGGCGTGGGGGTTGTGCAATGTTGTTAACAAATAACACCACCCAGAGATTAGAGCCTGACTTGGACAGATATTTTTGTGATTAAAATGAATATTGGCTCTCGAGTTTCAAATATTACTGAATTGAGCCATGATATAAACGATTTTTTAATAGCTCACGATATGTAGGTATACTAGGTAAACGGTATGCAATGACTCAATAATAACAAGAAAACTTTTAAAACCCACCAAATAAACTAGCCACATATAAACCGCGCCTACCCAAAACAAATACCCTGCTAAATTAAAAACATGTAAGTTCATTGAGATTCTCACACGCTCTTTTTCGTTAGCCGGGCAACACATGCCCACGCGGAATCGAGAAGCGTCAACTGTGAAAGGCAGCAGTTATTCCTTTAATACGACGTCGGTACAATGGTACTTGGACAGTAGCAGCGTGTGCCGAGTACCGCCGCATCGCGTGCGTCGTTTCGCGCCGGTCGGGTCCCCGACCCCGCCGGGACATCCCGGCCCGACCTTAGAAAGGTCTGTGGCTAGCCTACATTACCATCATATTTTAGACTATTTCAATTCAAATAGACGCTTAAGGCGAGCGGGACGGGAGCTTGACAGATGATGTAGGTACGACGAGACAATTTACTTCTACACGAGCTAGGTACAGTCTAATTTTGTTTTGGCGATACGATCACGCCATATTTCGTCTGGCTGTCACGAGTTTTAATAAGGTAGCTATTTAGCATACTGTGGACATATTAAACTGTTTCATAAGAGCATAAATAAACTTGGTACATTAACTGACACTAATATAAAATCGATCTAAACGAGTATGTTGGAGTATAAAGTTAACAAAAAGAAGTTGCGTCCGCCATCCCTAAAGATTACAAGTAGGTAGGTAAGCATCGTAAAATGGTCACAATCTCGTCTCGGGCGCATTGTGGCTTTGACGTGCCGCCGGGGTCAACGACTCGTCTGGATTTCGTTCATGCCCGATTCCGAAGCTTGGGCCTGGTACGCGGAGCTTATGCTTCAACTACCGTAGTGCGATCTACTTCGGAGAATGCTTTGAGACATTGGGGCTACAAAAAGTTTTTATTCTCTTTAGAATCTGTATAATTTGCATCGTCGTACCTACATATAATCACGTCTATGTTCCCAAACGAGATAGACACATAAGCACACGAAACGTGACACATAAGAAACCATGTAAAATTTCACGTTTCGTAGTCAGTTCTAGGATAACTTTGAATTAAAAAACTGATGAAAGAGATATAATAATTAAGTTGCTAGCCCGACAGCACTCAGCAAACGGCATATTCATTAATACATACATATGTAGAAACTTGAAATAATTTAAGAAACAACCGTTTAACCAAGCAAGGTAGATGTTCACACTTACAGCCCGTGTTTACGCAGACAAAAAACATTCACAAAGAATTCTGAGAAAACAAACAATATGTCAATAAACGAGAGTGCATACAATTACACAGAGGCGCATCTGTTTCCAATTTAGATTTCAGGCGAGTGGATGAATAAGCCTGATAGCGTTTGACGGACGGATGAATAATTTGAAAGCTTCAATTCTGATCATGTTTTTATCGAACGTGCTACCACACAACACAGTTGTAATCTCGGCCCAATAAATCCATTACATTAATAACTAACCGTTTAACGTACATTCGAATCATTTCGAGTGTGGATATCTTTCGTGATATTCGCAATTGCATTGCCTACCTGAAAAGTGGCGCATGCAAAAAGACGTCCATTACAAACGAGTGCAGGAATTATGTATAAACAAACAACAAAACATTAGCAAAGCGCATAGCCCGCGGCCCGAGCGATCCCGGCCGCAAAAAACGACATTAGAACGCCCGGCGATGCAACGACCTTCATGAAACAATGTCGACGGACGATGCGCCCGCGCACCGCAGCTGCCAGGTGCGGATTAATTGGCGCAAAATACTATTATCGTGGAACTGCTGGTTCGTGAACCAATTACAACCAACAAGGAAGGAGCGACGATAATACTAACAAGGATTCTTGACTAGCCAAAGTCAAGACGAATAATTATTTGATTAGATGGAACCATTTCTCAATAAAACCGAACATAACTTAACGATCGTTGAACGTCTAACAGATAATAAAGCTAATAAATTGTGTCAAAACAAAGTGAAGCGTGTAATCAATCGATCGCACGAAGCACGGCCGCAAATTGCGCGTGCGACGCTGGTGCGACGCGACCGATAAATATCTGTCCACAATGCTATTGGCTATCAATCTTCAGTCGACTGATATTGATCGTTTAGCCTTCTTCGGTAACTGGAGCAAGTTCTTTGCCTTTCTACCGTTGTACGATGTGCTGTACTTTTTGTAGCAACAAAAGCCAGCTTTGTACTATTTTTTCTTAAACGTACCTACCGGTTGCAAACACTGGTCAAATATTTACTGTCCGACTAACAACTTTACCTTGTTTGATTTAAGAACCTTCCATTTTTACTTTGGTTCCTTACATATTAAATTTAAAGTATGCTTTAGGCGACAGGCTAGCAACCTGTCACTATTGTTACTTAAGTAGGTATTTACCTTTCGATCAGGTTGTGCAGAGCCTTGAAGAGCAAAGAACGGCACTCGTAAGAAAGCCCACTCTCCCACGAGCCCTGGTCACCTTCTGTAAATAAAAGAAAACGGACGTTTAGTAAGTTCCAGATATTAAAACTCCATAAGTAATGGTTTGCGATTATACTCTCTTAACATCCGTGTACTAATATGGGTATACTACAAATGTTTGATTTATTTGTGACACCAGACAAGACGGTGATTCTATAAGAACACCGCTTTTATCGTTTGAGACATGAAAATCCATAAAAATGTCAGTAGATTGACTATTAAGTGGTTTGAAGGACAAACTGTTAGGTACTTATTGGATCTTTCTGTTACTCCGTTGTACAGAGGAGGGTCAATGCTGCTATACAAATAATGCTAAACATTTTATTAAAGGCAATTGATTTATTAAATTACCATCGAACTAATTGATTACTGACCCGCCAGAGAACCTATTTACACTGAAAGTCATATTGACATTTCATTGCTTAGCATAGAAAACTTTTATTACTGTAACAACGTCCTGCGGTGGGTTAGAAATCAATTGTTTTGACTATACTTTTATGTTCACAAAATCAATTGTTTTGACTATACTTTTATGTTCACAAATGAGCAAAGTCGTAAAACAGATTGAGTAGTAGGTAACATGGTAAATTATCGTCAGGATCATAAGACAAGTCTCCTTGACATTGACTTGACAGCGCCACGGTCTTTGTCTTTTCAATGGTAAAACAGTAATTTGCGTGCTTAACTTTAATGTTTCTTTTTGCAGTCGTGAATTAAGGTTAGGTATGACGATAATTAAAAGAAAAGGATCTATCTGCATATACATCAAATTAGAAAATAGGCCAAACAGGCCAAGGCAGTATTGTTAGTGATGTCAGAACATCAAAAGCCCCTCTTGCAGCATTGTCTTAAACATGGACTTAATCATCGTAAAATCTAGTTTTAAGACAGTGCTGCAAGTGCGGTCAAGCGCCATCGTCATTAGTATCAATAAGCGCGAAATCAAACCGTTCGATCGAAGGTCACGGATAAAGATGAAAATATCAACAATAGCGGAATAGTGGCGACGCGATAAAATCCGTATTGCAGCGGTGAGGCGAGCGGTGCGCTTGAAATAGCTGTTGTTGCATTCGCAATCGGAAGATAAACCCGGCCTATCACCGGCGTTACAAGCGAAAACAAAACTGCGGGCGACGTTGCCGCTCCGCGCGCGGCCGTCTCGCTCGCGCTAGGGGGCGGGGCGGAGGCGATCCGCGTGACGTCTCTCGTCGGACCAAGCGCACGTGCTTGTGTTTGTCGCGGGCACACATGCAAACGTCGCTGACATTATAATTGACATTGAATTTTCTTCGCGGACCATAATATTTTGATAAATCGCGTACTGTGCATACGGTATTACATTTCAGAATGTACAGTGAAAATAACTTGTGCAACCAACTTTTTTATTACCCATCAATCAAGGGGAAGCGCAGACTAAACAAGACGTCCCCCAGCGAGAGAGAAACTGATTAGGTATTTCTTCGATAAATCACTCCTATATCATCAGGAGAGCTCGCCCGACTTACATTCGCTGGCTTAATTTTGCAAAGCGAATTCAAAATAAAACAAATTCGATTCCCTCGAACTAGCACCCCTTTAATTAGAGACAAATCGTCAGCGGGAAAACGAAAAGCTGGGAATTCTACAAAAATGCAGCTCGACGCGAAGCCGAATCTGCACTTCCCCGTTCTTTCTCCAGAACTCAAAATTGTTCTTGAAAACTGGAGTACTGGATTTCCTACGGCTTGTGCTGGACCAGTTCCAAGTCCCAAGCGGGAGCCTTGACATTACTTCCAGGTGCGTGCCGGCCAGATGAACTAGTTCGCGACACCATCCCGGCGTATCGTTATCGCACGTTCGCCCCGCTATCGCCGCCGTCGGTATATCGATTACGACGATCGCCAGTTAGATTGAATGGTTAAACCGCTTCGATGAGCGACGGTTAATTAATCACTTCAATTATAGCGGAGATGCTTTTTATGAAACGCCAGCGGCGAGCCCTAATGTTTTGATGTTGTTTTAACTCGATTTAACGAGTCTCAGGAAAACATACGCAGAGACGAATAGAAAGAACTGAATATGTTACTAGTAGATGTAGTACGGATAGGAAGATAGAAGCAGCATTGAGTAAATAGTGTTACGTAGATACCGGTGTAGCGTAGAGTAGATTGAGGCGCAGCGCAGACGTCAGAGTTTTGTGCGATCGAGTCTGCGCAGCCATAAATTGCCTGAATGGCGCGGTGACAGCTTCCAGGAATTTCCATTCAGAGTTTCGTGGAAATGTCAGCGCGCCATTCAGACAATTTATTGCTCCACAGACTCGATCGTACAAAACACTGTCGTCTGCGCAGCGCCTGAACGGCTCTGCAGTTATTATTGAGCCAGGCCGATCGGGCGCCATCATCAGCGCTCCATCTCCCAAGGCCGTTAACGCAACCAACGGTACGGTAACCGTATTCTGGTACCGTGGCGAGTCACGACGCGGGCCATGCCTTAGCGATTCAGGCCTCTCAAGGATTTCGGCATCGATCGGAGTTTTCGTGGGAACGCGGCTGACACTTTTGATGATGAGTGCGTAATGTTAGTCGTGTACGGGGAATCTCTCGCGGCGGGTAATGCGTGTCGAATCGTCCGTCGGATTGAGATGATTGTGCTTTGCCGCAAGCCGCTCGCTCGCTCTAATTTGCATTGCTTAATCCCTGCCTTAGACACGACTGCGATTATGTTCGATGTTGAGAACTGTGCGGAAAATACAACTAGTAACCTCAGGGGTTAGGTAGAGTAATTCAAATGACGAAGACTGATTTGAACGAATACTTTTGGATTATTAAATTATATGCTGCGGTCTGAATGTTTACAAAGCCGTAGTCTCGTTCATCGTTAAAATAAATGTTTAGCTTTTCATCAGTGTTTCAGTGGCCGAGTTTGTAGAGATTCTTTCTTTGGCGGATTATGTTTTTGTTTAATGTTGTTACGAGGTTCAAGGCCGCGTGTCAGTGTGTGGCGCGCTGCGAGCGGCGCGGAGCGGTGCCGGTGGTTGGCACGACCTTGCGCCGGGATCGATAGCGGGCAGCAGCCCGCGCCCGCCCGCCTCCTCGGAACGCCATCGCCGCACGATTATCACCGCTCTTACCTAAGGACTGTTTGTTTCTCGCTGCTAATGGTTACCGATAACGATCAGATAAACGGCCAAACTACCGTGACAGCCGAATCAATTTGAGACTGCTGTTCCAGTATTCCGATAAGAATCTTAGTATTGAAACCGACCGGCAGAAATAAAGTCGAGGGCGCTGGGAATATAAAGTGCGTCGGTGTGTGCTTTGTAGGCGATAAATATATTACTTTACGAGCGTCTAGTAGCGGTGAGCGGTAAGCGGTGAGATTTATCGGAGAGGGTGACAGCGCAACAACATTATTGTGCGACACGTGGGCCGCGCGCCGTCCCGCTCGCTCCTCGCAACCTCAATAATCCCACCGCCACTCCGCGTCTACACATCTCGGTTATGGGTGTAGCAGCCACGGGGCAGGGAATTAATTCGGAATGCTGTCGCAGCGACTAGATGGCATTGGCATCACATGATTGCAGAACGCGTCTTTTTAAGTGTTTACAATTAGACTGCTTGTTAGATCACGTTTGATCTGAGAGATTTGGGAAAAAATTAAGCGGAACATTGGCACACGAATGGAAGTGCTTATTTAAAATTACCATAACGTTATTCACTGTAGGTATCTGTTTATTCAAATTGAGAGCTCCGTTTACATAAAGGCGTATTATATCATGTCTTCATAATTGGCCATGCCTAATAATAATTCCAGACAGCCAACATGCAGAGCTTCAAGGGCTCGGAGCGTACGAGACAAAATACTGAGAAATCGGTGGTTAGCCGAAAGAAAAATAGAAACGTTTGACAGCTAGGTGGAGCGGCGATGCGGCAACGTCGCGGAAAATCTGCGCGCGCTTTGTTTACAACCGGCCGAGGCGAGGTTAACCGCTGCGGTTACATCGCCGCGGCCACCGGAACCGGTCGTAAATAGAGAGCATAGTTGAAGGTTTCGGAACAATTGGTGGTACCCGAGGCGTGATTTCGAGCTGTAATATCTAGTAAAATGCGGCATTTTGATAATGTAATTCGAGATAGTATCGAGCGTGTGGGAATCTGTCATTTCGCGCGCGCCCTGCGGCCGGCGCCCGCCCTCGCTTCGTCTCGCTCGCGCGAGGCGCGGCGTCCCTGTCGCGCGCGCCCACGTGCGCGTGACGTCACGCCGCCCCGCGCCCGCAGACGTCACGGCCGCCCGCGAGCCGCACCACCCGATATGGACGAAATGGGAGACCCAACCATAAGCGGAAAAGTTGCAGTTGGACCAGCCTATACGGAACATGTGTACCGTGCTATAAATACGCAACTTCTATCGCTTCAGTTAATTTTTTAGGCATAGAGCACATTAAATTATATAACGGGACTCAATTAATACGCCATAAATATTTGATAAACACAACGCCATGATCTTGTGGATATCTCTTGAATAATGAACGGTAAAACACCGGGTCTCGAGCAAGCCATCTGCGCAGTCGAGGCACGGGAACGCAGCTGCCCCGGCACACGACCCTCCCTCTTGAACGCTTTGTTTCAAACATACGTACGGAGTTATAGCCACTTGCGATGCGGGACTGAAGCATTTCAATTAACGAAGTTATAGTAAACAGACGCACGGTAACGACTTCTAAACTTTCACTAGCCAATCAGTGATTAAAACCGTGACTTAAACAAAAAATAGTTAAATGGAAACGATTGTCGCAATTTGGCATTGGCCCATTCATTTGTTTCTCAAGTGAGACGAATCGGTAAAACGGTACCGGCACCGGCAACAGCAATTTCGTGTAGCGTTGGAATAACAGCCGAGCGGCGACTTCCCGATCGATAGTCGGCGGGCAGCAGTGCGCGCGCGCATCAATAAATAGCCCGATCCGATACGCGCCCGTCGATACACGTCACTCGCATTTTATTAATAAAACGCCGAACGCCGCGGCCGCTGCGGCGCCGTTCAACAACCCCACGCAAGAGGCTCTCGCGATGCATTGTTACATCACCTCCGGTCAGAACTATAAATCAAGAATACTGTTCAAGTTTTGCGAAACTCAAGTTATGATAAGTATGCCTCCGTAAAGTTAGCACGTAGACTTTCGAGTTTAGTAGCAGACTTGACTAGTTCGGTTCAAAATTGAGGTAGCAGTAGGACCGTTAAGGACTATCACAACTTGACAGTTCAAACGCGTGGAAGCGCAGAATCTTCCCACGGCCACTATACTGAAAGCGCTTACGTGGGATGTATCTATACATCGGCGACGGCATAGCGAAGTAGGACAAAGCTTTGAGTAGTGAAGGCTCAATGGACGTAGAGCAATTTGAAAGCAAGGCAGGTGTAACGTGGTGCGAGGATGAGCCAAGCTAAAGCGACGTTAACGGTAAATGTTCGGCGAATTCTCATTAGGATCGCTTGCAAATGTGTGCAAGAAAAATGAGCTTTACGGCTTCGAAGAACAATTGTCGTGGTGAGATTGTAAACTTACGAATCATTACGTATGATTCATACTAACAGAGTGGTGTGGCAGTAATGAATGCAAGAAATACACGATCAGGCGGATCAACGAATTATCAGTCTGTGGTGTATGTACCTGGATGAGACATGAACATGGGCCAAGAGAATGAAAGTTAACGCTGATGCAGTAAAGACCAAGACTTCAAAATCCGAGCGACACCGCTTCTTGTTTTCCGAAGCATAACAACACCACATCGTAACCTCGCCGAAGTTGGTGGTTAGTGGAAAGCGGTCGGTGAACGGTGCGCGCGCGCATATCTAGCGCACTCGCTCCGTTCCCACAACGAGCCGTCGCGCTCGCGCAGCCCACTCAGCCCTTACTGCTAATTAATCAAGCTAACGGGCGGTTTCCACACTCTCGTGATTTATTTGGCCAAGCGGAACAATGTTAAGTGGAGTTGACGCTTAACCTGCGTGATGCTTCGTACAGTTAGCTTGTTTTGTAATTGTGTTCGTTTCTTTTACCATTATCACCTACCGCTGGGAATGCTCAATTAAACATAACAATTAATAGAGAATGGGCGTTGTTATGAGTTAGCTGCTTGCGTGTTTGTGTAATCCATCTATTGTAGGACCAGAGCAGATGTCTACTGCAGTAACAGCTGGCATTTCGAAGAAGTTTCATCATAGAACATTTTCAACTCTTCATTTTGTACATTTAGTGATTATTTTCAGTCTTGATAAGAGTAGAATTACCTACTAAAAAGATAAAAAGTTCCATCGTGTGGTAATGAACGTCACCAAAGCGCGGAGCGGAAGGGCTTATCTCGGCTCATCACAAACAGATCGGCGGCGGTGAGATAATGTTTGGATTAGATAATATTCCCGAAACACACGGCACGAAGCATCCGGAGAATAAAGCTTTGTAAACATTCTAAATAGCTGAATTAGGAAAATCTTATACTACTATTTTAAAACTATGTCATGACTGTTGAAAACCACAATCAACTAGCGGAATGCGAGACGTTAAAAACAATAAACTAACTAAATCCTTTAGTTTGGCGTAACCAAGAGACGTTTTAGTTTATCAGGCAGCTTAGCGCGCTAAATGAAACAGACTAGGTATGTATTTAGATTGTTTTAATAATTATAGGGTGGACTAGAAGCTTGTTTAATAGAGGCAGGATAGCCGTTTGATGTCTGCGGGGAGACGAGGGTTTAGCGGCCGGGAGGCGTGACAGCCGGACGGGCTGGGTCAACGTCCAGGCCGAGGTGAAATAATCCGTACAGCCCACCATTCGACACGGGGCCGGCCCATGCGCCGTGGAAGATCTGTTCCACCATAAATATTACATTTACTCTAATGCTTTTGGTGGTCGAAAATCGACAGCGAATTGGTTCTGCGACTAGAGACATTTGTGTGGCGGAAGCATTGCAGACGGAACACAAGGGCGGTCATTGCCAAGTGTTCGTCTTTACCGGGGATTATTTGTTGTTTTTACTCAAAAGAAATACGAATGTATTCCAGCACGTTGGAGATTTTAAAGGGTACTCATTTTAACCGACTTAAATTGGGCAATGGGCAGGCACACGTACATAAATATTTTTTATGAGCTAGCAAAGCACTATGCAACTCGACTGTTACAAATCCAATAGTAGTTCCAATGGTACCAATATAGTTCAGTGACATGAGTGTAAAAGGCCAGCGAGAGCCATTGTCAGGAATTCGGGCGAGAAGGCGGCGCACGCGCACGATGGCCATTTATCGTCGCCCATAAATCGGCTCCGGCACTTAGCGTTTAGAAAGTTAAGAAATTACTATCATATGTGTGACATTGAATTGTATCCTACACGAGCAGTGGTATTTTGAATAATGTGGCGTATTAAGTTGCTTTTCATGGCTAGAGCGGTTGGTGAGCATCTGTCTAAATAATGGAGGGTACGGCAGGGACGTGTGCAGTTGGGATCAGGTGTCGTACTGACCGAGGGCAAAGCCGGCGGAACGGGTTAGTCCAGTCCAGCCGGCCGGTGAGAAAGTAAAAACTATTTTAAAACTTCATCATTTTTGCTGTAAGTAAAGGAAATGTGGGCCGGTTCAAGTTTACGACATCAATACCTCGGAGCAGATTAATTAACGTAACCGACGTTGGGCGAAGAAAAAATGTACTACTCTATAGAGATTGTATGGAATGGAGTTTTCCAAGACGAAGGCTAAAAGAAACTAATTGATCGAGTCCACAATTAACCTACAAAGCGAAGCAACCTGTTGCGTTAGCACTGCGGAATCTATTTAATGGAAAAACAAGACGCGTCTTACGGATTGTCCATACCAATTCTATTTCGTAACACTATATATTGTGTTAATTTTATATGTCACCGCTGGTGATTCATATCTTTCATTCTACATACACAAATACATAAATAACTTCAACAGTGCGCCGCGTAATAAATCTACATACTTTACATATTCATTATTGTTGATAGCTCGTTCTATTGGGGCATTATTTAAAGTCTGGTCTACAATTCTGCTTCCAACATTGATCTTCGTAATGCGCCTCAGTTTTCGCGAGTCGTAAAGGCAAGCAATTTGGTAATCCCACCAGCGCTAGTGCTCCGCTAAGTTCCCGTCACAATCCCCAGGTTTAGCCGGGACCCGCGTCGCGTAAGTCGGCAGATCAGGACAATAATCGCCTAATTATCCGGCTCCCGTGGCCCGGGCGCACGCTGTCTAGACGTATTCCGTCTTCGAGAGATAGTAGAACCAATACACCGCGCAACGCTTACGGTTTATGGTTCAATTGTACAGCTCCTTATCGAGAATTAATGCGGAGTGCGCTCGCTTTCGAATGGCCGTTATAACGAAGTAGCTCGGTTCCGGCCTTCTCAATGAACTTGAGAAATTTTACTATTCTGAATGTTTGGCACGGTGTCAAATGTGATGACACAGGTAGGATTTTCCTGTTCACGGACTAACGTGAGCATTCGCCGGATTCCTCGACGTATTTTGTTTATGTGACGCCTAGCAGCGTGGAGAAATTGTAAACTGTAAACATTTGTTGTGCCGAGTTGCCGGCGCATTGTGTTCCCACGGTGCCTTGAGTTTAATCCTTCCCGAGGCTCTTCATAGAAACATCTCCCCGAGTTCAGCAATCAAAAATACGCAGCGGCAATATTGTCTGCCCACTATTTACAGTGAGAAAAGGTGGGCGAATAACTTAGACGCGGAGTGTTGCAAGTACAGTTACAGGACTTGTTATTTTACATGCTAAGATCATAATAACAACGACTCATAAAATAATAGACATGCAAAAGCAGTTGATTTGATCAACATACCAAATTCATTAGCTATCCGAAATCAACAGATACAGAACGGTTAATCGCGAGGCAAACCATCACCATCCACCCTAACATTTTCAAACACAGAATGACAAGTCAAGCACCGGTATTATCTCTATCACGGTTGGTGATCGAGCTGGGCGGTTCCGCGGCGGGCCGCGACCGTAATTGCGGGTTGGGGTTGCTCCGGGGTTGCGGGGTTGCGGGGTCGCGGTCGCATTCCGGCCCGGGATCGCCGCCGACCGCACCAGATTACGCGAGGTGTTTGCGTTCTTTTCATCATTAACCGATGCTCCGTTCCGCTTTCGCCGGTGTTGATCACGCTCGGTACACTCGTTAGGTTTATCTCTGTTGTTTTGTAGTTGTGTTTCAATCTACGGTTTTAGGGGTTAGAGGACGGTTTTACCATTCCACGCTCTGAAACTTCATCTATGCAGGTAAGTTTTCGGAGGCTTTTTGTACAATCTTTACCATTCCTAAATTGGGAATGCTAAACGTAATAGATACGCATAATCGTGTACTGTTCCAAGAGACCAATCTTCGTTAACCAGGACTGCAAAATACATACTCATCGGCAGAATTATCCGCCCATCCTACTTTACCATTGTTACCCATTGTAAAGGCTTTAACTAAGTCTCACTTTCTACATGACACTTTTTTTTTTTTTTT
>BHDV01070698.1:235919-264969 GCA_005406045.1 Adoxophyes honmai | reverse complement strand
TTTTTTTTTTTTTTTCAATTAGAGTCCATAACTTAGTCATTTCCGAAGACATGCTAATCATTCGGTGGTGCGCCTTAAACTGTCGCATTTACCAACACCCCCTACATCTTAAAAAACATCTGTTAAAACAGGCAAGTCGGCAAACCGTCGTGTCCCTCACGAACGTCGACGATTTGCGACAATCGTATCTAGTCAATCGGGCCCCGGTTAGCTGACAATGGCCGCAGGGCACGGAGGGTGCGTATCGATCGCGGCGCGCCACTTATCGCCGTCTTCGCGCCTAATTTATCGCGCGTGTTGCGTAGTGTGTACACGACTTTATGATCCTTCGGTGTGAGAGTGCGAGTTTTGGTGTGCCTTGATTTGCTGTTGCGACGGGACATAAAAAGTAAAGCAAAAATGCAGCGATCATCTAGCTAGGACTAAATAAGACATTTTGGTACACCAGATTTGTCCGTATTCAAATTTAACGATCAAATAGATTAAAGATAGTTTCACAACTTGCAAACCGATCGCGTTAAAGTTCAACAAAGTCGTCTACGGGATTTACATATGAATTCCGAATGTGGAATGGAACGGGAAAACTATTACGAACAGTAATCTAACGCATCCGAAAACCATCCGAACATCTAAGAGTAATAAAGCACTTAGGGCCCGACGCACTTAAAAAAAAGATAAAATAAATATGCTTGGTCAACAGTAAAGTTATAGCAAAGCCACCAACCAGGTCGCTAACATGGTCCCGGCGGCGTGGACGCGCGGGGAGCGCCTAATTCGACTAGGGATGCTTGCATAGCTGTTTAAGAAAAATGTACCTACTAGATTCACGCTTGACTGACTTGACGTCTTCTGACGCGTCAGGACGTTAGCTGTAATTAGTCCAGTCAGTCAAGACAATCAATTCACTATAATTCCAAAAGTTTTCAAACTTCGGTATAGTGAATGGTACATTGAGACAACAATAAATCTCATTTTGCAACCTTGTCCGCAGTCCGGAACATTGTTAAAATTGCAATTTAATTAATTTTTGCTGTATGGTCGTGAAAAAAATTCCAAAAGTTCTGCAAAGTTGGAGTTGTGTTAAATATACTATTTTACATCACGTGTCAAATTTGCAACCAATTCAAGTGTACGGAACATTTTTTGTTATTAAAAATTAATGTTTTTCTTTATTAAATTGAAGGAAAACGTTCCAAAAGTTCTGCAAACTTGACACATACATCGGAAAAATATACCGAACGGTTGTATGTATAAATTTGCAACCTTTTTGGTCGACCGGAACATGTTTATTTATAATTCGTTTTAAATTCGTGGTCATTTTTTGAGCAAGGCTGTCTCGAAAAATTACAAAAGTTTTGAAACTTGGTTGCAAACTTCGAAAACATCTATTCTGATGCATTTACAAATTTGCAAAAATTTTTTTTACAATATCCTTATTATACCAGTATTGCATCAGAATAGATGTTTTCGAAGTTTGCAACCAAGTTTCAAAACTTTTGTAATTTTTCCGAGACAGCCTTGCTCAAAAAATGACCACGAATTTAAAACGAATTATAAATCAACATGTTCCGGTCGACCAAAAAGGTTGCAAATTTATACAACCGTTCGGTATATTTTTCCGATGTATGTGTCAAGTTTGCAGAACTTTTGGAACGTTTTCCTTCAATTTAATAAAGAAAAACATTAATTTTTAATAACAAAAAATGTTCCGTACACTTGAATTGGTTGCAAATTTGACACGTGATGTAAAATAGTATATTTAACACAACTCCAACTTTGCAGAACTTTTGGAATTTTTTTCACGACCATACAGCAAAAATTAATTAAATTGCAATTTTAACAATGTTGCGGACTGCGGACAAGGTTGCAAAATGAGATTTATTGTTGTCTCAATGTACCATTCACTAGACCGAAGTTTGAAAACTTTTGGAATTATTGTTAAATTTTCGATTTCGGATGTCAATAATGACTGGACTAAATGGCGTGAATAATCTTTCGCGTTGTTGCGACTGCTCATAGAGATCTGGTAGTCGAGTAATGGAGGGCGTCTCATTATTATACGACCGTCATAGAATGGACGTAGATCTCCTCCATAGGTGTTGCTTGTTGTGCACCTTTAGCCAGCTGCTAGTGGAAGTAGTAGTGTGAAGCTAATTTAAACCTGCTGACCAATTCGCTCGCGATCCGCAACATCTTGAAATTTAATTAATTTTCAGCCATTTTAAAGGCGTGATTGACTTCAATCCGGCTAAATGAGACCAGGGACCACAGGCATGAAATAAAAGTTATTCCTATAGTAAATATGAGAACACATGCAGCAACCCTAACAAAAGACCGCCCAAAGCCCGGATCAATATCGCGTAGTACGGCCGCCGGCACTGGGACAGCCCACGCTTGCTTCGCGCCGTAGCGTCCTTGCAGCTACGGAGCTACGCGGCTACGCCGTAGCCCGCTACGAAAGGGTGCAGCAGGGGGATTGATTTTGATCTCGCCGCGTTTTTATGAGGCCGTGCGAAATGGGGGGAGATCTATTGACATAAGGTATTGATGTCCTACTTAATTTTTTTTTCGTTAGCGTTTGGCAGGAAATAGGTGATTGTGTTAATAGTATGCCATTTTAATAAACGTCTGTGTAAATTTTATTCATTGTATCATTGTTACCTGTCTTAAATAACTAGACGTATACGAACGATTAATTTAAATGATCTATTCGTATGAATGAATAACGGTGCCCAGTAAGTATGATTAGCCTCTTGCGCATTTAGCGAATCAAAATGTATACACGATCCGTCGATGCCGGCTATAATGTATTATCAAACCGCGATTAGAAAGGGATTGAGCACATATGTCATTTTTGAACTAAATGCATGATATGACATTGTCAGTGGTAGAGTATGCAGATAAATTAAATTGTTATTTTGGTACAATGAATTTCTAAAGCATAGAAAAAATATCAAATTATGTAGCGTTTTTCTAATGATTTCCGATAGCATTAAGAGATAATATTTCAGATCAAATAGAGTTACTTTCTTAAACCTGTAACATTTTAAAAGTATTTTAAATATTTTTTAATTTATGTATTTTTGAACAGCTACGGCAATTTGATAAAGCGAAATAATGTGGTTAGTGACAGATTTGTCAGATATGATATTACAATTTTTTATAAAAAAAAATACAGTATTTACCGAGAATAGAGTTTAAATATGCAAATCATATTCAGCTATTAATTCTATTATCTATAAGGGTCTGCACTTATGAAGATCTCAAATATTGGTTTATAATTTTATTTAATCTTTTAATAAGTACAATTGTGCTAACGGTACTCTCGAATCCCTTTCTAATCGCGGTTCGATAATAGTACCTACGCAACCCATTAGACAGTTATTTAAATAATTACAATATGCTGAAACGGCATAAGGGGTAGGCGCATGAGGCGCATAGCCTGGGCAATGATAAATGCGGTACAGCCTGACTGACGGCGAGTCGCCGCCAGGTGCTAGGCAATTAGGCGATCGGTTATTGGATTACGAGTGACGGGTGACGGAGTAACTACGGTACGCTTGAATTGCCAGATTGAAACTGTCAGGATATGAATATCTGCTTAATGTTCAACCGAACAACGAAACAACAAGTATAATTTCAAAAGATTTTATCTTGCACGTTGATCTGTTAGTCCAACTCTAAACGCTTCGGAGTTCTAATCTTACTATTTTCACTTAAACGATTTAATTAGTCTCGGAGGTAACCTAGATAAACCGCTATAATAAATGCTAAAACATCGACCTAATTCCGAGTCAGCTATAAAAGAGATCTGGATTCCTTTATCCTTACTTCAGACGGTACAAGGCGGGGGCGTAATTTCCTGAGAAAGTTGTTATTTTAACAAATGTAGAGTTAGTGACCTTTATTAATTGAATTAGCGCGATGGAGCCTGTGGGGTCGCGAACGCGGCGTATTGTCCGCCGCCCACGTGAGAAGGCATCTACAAGAAACAGTCACACTGTTTACCCGCATTAGGGGAAAGGTTGATCGATTAAGTTTGGCGGCAGGCCTCGGAATCGATTTGAAGCCTTTCAATTTCTGTTTAGTTTCCCCCACACCTTTTTAGGAGTCCGTCAGAGGCATATCTGACATATTTGGACAGAGTTGTCGAGTTGATGAAAAGGTGGATTTGTCAAAGAATGATCAATGATTGATACATACGTTATAATTCTATTGGCGATTAGGCTGGGTTCCATACATTTTAGCCCATCATTATTTTAACTTCCATTGAGATCTTAAGGTAGTTTTCTACCATAAGAAATTTGTACGGCAAAACTTAAATCCGGCGTCGTGCATCTTTGATGAAAATGGTGTCATACCATCGGACAGTCACGTGGGCTAGCAAAAAAAAAAAAAAAAAACAAAACCAACGCTTTTTCACAAAAACGAGCAAAAAGAAACCTCGGGTGGCAACAATTTACATGAAAATTATGTGCTCGTGTAGCCATATTCCTGCAGTATATGTTTCGTGGGGGCTGCAGTTAGTCTAAAGGGATTATCCCGTCGCTCGCTCCGGGGTCAGCCGTTAATCTCCGACAAATAGGCTCACGTACGCCGCCACTCGGCTAACCAGCCCTCTAACTTAAATATTAAAGCCGAGGTGTATGTAAAGATGGTTCCTGGTTGCGACGTTTCTCAAAATAAGGTTTGACATACGATTGGCATGTTATCCCGCATTGGATAAAAGATAAATAATTTACTCTAAAACACAATAGGCACGTGGTATCGGATATAAACGTGACAGGGTGGAACATCGCGCGACGCGATAACGGCTTGTACTTAGATTACGTGCTCATAATCTAATTTAGTAATATGCGCTCATCAGATTGAATTATATCTTTCATAATATTCCAATTAGACGCGTTCGAGGGTCAGCCAAGGAGTGATAACTAATTACTAATGAATTGTAATTAAACTGCAGTTGAAACGATGCCGTTTCAATTCATTTCTGTCTGTTACGTTATCGCCGGCGAGATACAGAACGATAACATGTCGTGTTGTGTAAACAAACAGGTCAACAAACAAGATGTCCTCTTGTACCAATCTTGATCAGCTGTGTCTATTTGGCACCGGGCGCCCGAATGGGAAATTGAACGTTCGGTTATTTCCGTTTATCCGTCGGAGACGTTCGCGTGTCCATATTGACGATATCGAGTTTGCAGCTCGTTAAGTTGCAAGATAGAAACAACATAAAGCGTTCACCTAAACATTTCATTGTACGCAAATGTTATGACATACTTTTTTAAATAAAACGAGGCTGCAATGGTACGTACATACAATAAAGTATGGATCCGCGCTTGCGCACTCCATATACGGATATACCCGCAACTATTAGAGAATTTTGTCATTGTAACAAACTGTCGGATCGTATTCTTAGAACGCCTCTAAATATGTTTTGAGAATAACAGATGGAAGTCAACGTATGCGACCTTGAGCACAGCACGTGGACAAACATTGCTGATATCTTAACGTGCAGAATTGATCTAATTGACACAGTATTGAGAACCCAAAACGGCTTTTTCGTCGTTTTGTGCACTCATTGCGGTTACATTCAAGTAAAACTACTTTTGAAACGAAACTAAATTAGAACATCTGATGCAGTTTAACTGCAGAGGTGAAAAGAAATTTCCTAATTTGGTCCGTGCCAATGGATTGATGTAGGTAGGTTTTGCTCTTCGTCTTCTCTTCTTCTTGAAAGGACTGTCCATCACTGCTATCCCGGCTAGCCTAACAGTTGTTTGACAGTCTTGCTTGACACCGGTCTCACGTTGCGCAGCCATGACAGTTAATTCAAACCTTCCGCATCCCAACCACCTTCTCCGTCGTTATGATTTGCTGAAGTTGTTATAGTTGTCACAACGCACAACATGGTCAAAATAAACATCCTTCCGCTACTTGGAAAGTGCTTTTACTTATTCTTGCCGACATTCAACGGGTGTTTTCCACTTCGTCCAAACAAAAGCCATAGTGTGATGTTTACGCGTCGACAGCGGTACTCGGGTGTATTAATATATGTAGAGGAGATAAGCGAGTAATGCGACCTTCCCACGCTCGCCGCGTATTGCAAGACACGCAAACGCGCCGACCTATATTCGAGCTGAATATGTTCACATATTCATTATACTACTATACGCATTTGCAAAGGTTTTCAGGCGCCGGTTCCGTTTCGCCACGCCCTGTTGCGCCGGACAAGACGAGAAACGCTAACCAGTAAGTATTACGCCCATTAACAATGAATTCAGTGTTTTTCATAAGACTAAAGAACTTTTTCATTTCTCTTTATTATGATCCGATCAAAGAACTAGCAAAAAGTAATTTAGTTTACGATTTACAAATTATCTTTCTATACATCCTCAGACTGACTGATTTGCGAGTACTTGGAATGATTAAGCACTGGCGTATTTTTAACAGCAAGCGGCAGCGATTTATGTAAAGGTGAATAAACTATTTTCAATGCCACTTGACCAAATACAAAGAAGCATTACAAATTATAATATTGTTAACGATTCGGCTTAACACTGTACAGCCAATAAGGCCCTAAGCTTTGTACAAGGCATCGATTAACAAACAATGGACTGATTATTTAGTCGGTCATAATCACCGGCTAAGAATAAGAAGTTGAGTATAATATAATACCCAGAAAGCATGGAACGACAGAAGGACACTACCGCAAGTAAGTTAATGAAGGCTTTGCACAGTAACTGCTAAACTGACGATCAAACATAATATAGACCCTATTGAACAAGTAGGAAACGCCTCGCATATCGCTAATACATCATTTTACGTTAATCGGTCATAGGTTTAACTTTCTTTATTGTCATTTGTTATTTCTGTTAGTCAGAATCTTGCCTCAACACCTCGTCAGTCCATCTCGTTTATTATTTGGTAGTAAACTGCGCGTGTTTTGTTTTTGGCATTGTCAGTAACAATAACCAAGCTCAGTCCTCAACGACTCGAAGGTAAATCATTTCAGCCCGTGTCGGCGCGTGCGTCTATCAAAGCGGCACCCTCGCGACTGATTGATGGGCGTCTGTCATACCGCCGGCGTTTATAATTCAGACGTTTACAATTACCATACGAGAGGTATGAAAAACATTTTTATTATAAAGTCCAATTTTGTTGTGATATTTTTTTCAAACGTCATGTTCCCATTTCAGTCTTCCAACTGAAAATATTTGCGATGCCGCAACAATGAAAACATTTTTTTATCTCGTAACTTGAGAGAGGTAAAAATAAAGCTGAATATAGACTCTTCGTTCGATCAAGAAATACTATTAACGTTCAATCTGTTGGCGAACCCATTGAAACTTCATTCAACTTTTAATTATCTCGTTTAAGAACCAGAGGATAGACCTAACCAAACTATAAATGGCAAGACCGTGCGCGTAAGTTAAAGAGTGCCATTCATTCTGTATAGGCCACTACGACTCCGAGTAACCCTGTTACACCCACTTAGCACTCTGGTGTGATATTACACAACTCTTACTCCCGGCGCGGCACTAACCGTCGTGGCACGTGTTTAGAACCATTACAACTAATTAATACAGTATTATATGTGGGTAATTAGAAAAAAAAAGGAGTTTTGTAACTTTTTTGAAGCACGATTCGTCGACGATTCGTGAGAAGATCCGTCCCTTTTCAACGGTACAGTGTGAGCGAGACAGATAACGCGGTCTGTCTGCAGTGCTGCCGCACTTTTGACGCATAATTGTCCTTATTGAGAAAACAACGGCTACGACGTCATTTGTTTCCCGACATCCGTCACTCCGTATTGAAACGATTCTTGCAACCGTGGCACACAATACGAGTAATGCCTCCGACCTTGTTCAATCGTGAGTAACATAGGGCGATAAAATGACAAGGAATTCCAAGAGGCGTGGTAGTAAAATCCTTTAGTACTCAGTATGGCGAACGGGAGTATCCAATGACGAATGATTCCATAAAACCTGATTGCAAGCGGTAGTTTTTCTTGCAGAATATGGGCCGATACGGGTTTATAAATCATAGTTAGCGAAGGGCAAGTACGTGGAGTCGTGACAGTTGATCAGTCTCGCTTTCAAGTGACGCGCGCGCAATAAATTCGCAAGGCTGAAACAATTGACCAGGCGACACAGGCTAAAAGAGCCCTAAACGAGACAAATAAGCTTTGAAGCGTCCGTTTTAAAAACATACCTTCAGGCGATTCTACATTTTGCAGGCAAGCAGGCCTATTTCAGTAAATAATTAACAAGTCTAATGTTTAAAACATCGAATGTTAATCCATGGTGATTAATTAAGCATTATCCTGTTCAATAGGTTATTAATACGCCAGCTAATGAGATAACGAAAGTGACGCTCTTAATTATGACGTCACCCTGGATCGGGTACAGGAAAATTGACACTCTGGAATGGCGATAAATCAATTCGACTTCTGTTGATGCTGTCAATAGATATGTAACGGATACGTTACAATGTCAATGTCGAGCACAATAGTCAACCTTAGCCTTGCTGGCGGTAGGACTGGTAGGAGACATCTATTTGTTTATCGCACCCGCTGTTTGCTTCTCGCTCTTGCGGTCACGTGTGACGTCACAAATGAAATCTTGCGCTTTATATGCGAAATTCACCTTCCATCTTGATTCACCGTTGACCTACATCTGCTACGAGGCGACGAAGGAAAGTCAGGATCTGTTTTAAACCGAAAATTATCCTAAAAGTGGCTACGAAGCGTGAAATAGTCATGTTTTTGTCTATGCTTTATGTATATTTATGTATGTTATGCTTGATCCGAGAGCTTGCATGTAAAATTTCGGTTAACCTCGTGTGTGAAAAGAAAACATCGCCTTACGCGACGCAACGGCGAGGAGCCAAAATAAAGGCCCGTTTATGTAAATTTATGTCACGTTCTATTTTCGAATTCGGTCGGTGTCACGTGAACTTGTGTAGAGGGCGTGCGCGTGCGGCGATTCCGTTCGAGCATGAGGAAAAAGCGTAAAAGCTTTGACGGCCGAGAACAATGACTGATGCCTTGTATTAGTCATCTAACGATGGGTTTGGCGCGCGAGACGATTCGTCGGCAGTTGCCATTAATAATAGAATCAAATATAAGGCGTGTCGGAACATCTGTATTACAAGCCGGCTGTCACTGTGTGTTGGTCTGCTTCCATTGACAACCACTTAATACATTGTAAACTCGTAAATACGTTTACAGTACGTAGATGTAAAAAAAAACTATAGGCATCATAAATTTACGAGGCTAGACATAAATAATCCAGACCCATTTTAACATAAACATCATGCCTGTATACCCAAATAGGGTAGGCAGAGCACAAGAAACGTTACAAGACGAATCCATGCCAATTTCAAGTTAGATCACTTTTAACATCATTTCAGTGTTTTCGTCAAAAAGGGTATACCTAATAGGGACAGGTTGCTAGCCTGTCGCCTGAAGCACGCCTTAACCTGCATCCTCCACAATATTAACGAGTTAAAAACAGCTTAACATCGTAATTAAAAAGGCACGAGGCTCGTAACAAGCCCATTAACCGTGTAACAAGTTGTTAAAGTGAGCTAACAAAAAGATTGGGAAGTCGAAGGCACCCGAACTATAGCCATCAACCACCTGTTGAGCTGATAGTGAGCCGAGACGTGATCACTAAGACGTCCTAAAGAGATGCTTGGTTCAATATTGATGAGGGGCGCATTGAAGGATCGTTAGAGAATAGAACGATGCCTTCGGCTGTGTATAGTAGCCGGCAAACAACTTGGCGCGATGTTAGAGAGAGAGTAAATTCGCACCTAGCTTTTAGTGGAAAAACTAAAGTATCTTATTCTTACTGCATTACATTGTTTTAAATGAATACAATGATATTAAGAAACGCTCAATTTTCAAACGATGTAACGTATTGAGATATGAGATTGAGTTGACAGCGTCACCAGCACCAATATCTAACACTAACACAATTAGGCTAAATAAATATCTGATACGACTCTACTGACAGGGGCAGTAGGACGTATGAGATATTTTTTTAAAGTTTACCGTGACAGATATAAATGCTGTTTGTACAGCTCCATTTTATAATGAAGTGATTAGCGGCTTGATTCCGGCTTGCAGAAAGTCTAATTATCGAATCAAGGAAACGATAACACTATCTGCAGTACGCGCCATTGCACACAAGTAAGACACGCGAATCACATGAGATCACAGATTTATATCGAACTAGATGACTCAAGTGTATGTACTTTGCGTGCCAAAATGGAGCCAAAAGGAAGAGCAATGCTCCTCTTTTGACGCGATTTCATTTAGTTTTATAACACTTAGATTAGGTTTATCTGCCTAGAAACAGGATAAATTGAATAAGGCGACATCATCTTTGGATGAGTTTCACTCGGATTGTCAATTTTCATCGCTAAAGTGCTCATGTGACGATACCTACCGCCGAGAAAAAGTGACACGCTTGGTTTTCATACAAATGCAGGAACTCGCGGTATCTAGTTAAATATAAGTCTGTGCATGAGATACATCTCCAATTCTCTGGAAGATAGATCCCTTTATGATATGAAAATCCTTTTGGATCCGCTTGAAAGAATCCCTACACTCGAATAACTCCCAGACTGGGGCCGTCTAAACAGCGCTAGTGTGCTCGGAGCATGCATATGAGAGGAAAGAAATAAAAAGCTCATGCCATGGCACCGCCCACTACAAAGGCTGATGACACGGCCGCCCTGAGTTGGGCGGTTGCGTGGAGGCGGGTAGATTATGTTCCTTTTGCTGTCGGACGAATGTAGACATCGATTTTTTTTTATGGCTTACGTCTTAGTGTCTTGTTAAGATGAGTCTTTATACTTTCATAATCCGTTGCTTCTGGTAGCAGGGTTTATCATAAAGCTTCGTAATAGTAATATGGGATTGAAAAGTAAATTCTGGATAGCGTGAGGTGGTGCCTTTTGCACTCTGTTTTTATGTTGTGAGTTGACTAAAGCTTTATTTGTAAAAGTATCTACTTTTAAGCCAAAAGTTAAATAGCTTGCCAATTGTGTCTTAATTGTTGCTTTGAATGAAGCCGTTGATACTATTTCTGTAGACGACTCAATACCGACAACCGGTCGCGCCGGGAGTAGGTAAAAAAGACACATTACAATACTTTGAACCTGCCGTCGCCCACACGCACCCGGCGTACTCTGTGCCTGACAAGAAACGCGTTCATTGTCACGGAACGTTTGGCAGGGATTTGTCGAGTGGCGTGTGTGCTCGTTTTTATGTTTTGTCGTCTGTCACAACCTTAAGTTAGCATTGCTGAACGAAGTTGTGAAGGTGACATTTGACGTTTGTTTGGGCCTATCGAGTTTGACAGAGAGGTTCAGACTGTCATTTAAGATGGCGGCAGACGTAGATTTGTTTCGGAGGGCTCCGTCTTTATTTTAGGGCTTCGGGAGGAAGCTTGAGGCATCCGCCTTAATTAAGGCCATGATGGCTAAGGGGATGCGAGAAGCAACATAATTATGGGTATGTTTTTGCATCCCTGAATGTATTTCGGGATTTCGTTTGATCTCCATCAAATGGGTAATAACGTGTTCTTCGTTTGTTTCAGGATGAGACTAATTAGATTTTTATATTATCACCTAAGCTAATCTTCGTCTTAGCATTCACGCTATTGGTAAGTTGCGGGGCATTACGGAATTCAGTTAAGAAATTCTCAAAAGGTGACGCTAAATCTTGCATATTTTGGCAGGCCGATACGCGTCGCGGATTGGAACCAGTTGAGGGTGGAATGAGGTATTTCCGAAGGATTCCTCGTGGTAAGTATGACAACCTTTCCGCCGGCTCCTAAGCAGTGGCTGTTGAAATAGTACTAAAATTATGACTTTGTTCCAGGGTGGTGCTCTGTAAATGTTCTGGCTGTCCGGTTCTGTTAGGATTTGCACTGGTGCCTGGCTGGCCTAGTTCGAGGTGTTCTGGCGGCGTTCAGGCCTGCTGGTGCATATTCTCTGCCAGTTCCGCAGCGTATCGTAAGGCAAACGTCACTATATTAGCCGAGCAACAGTCCGTTTCCGGTCAGCGAGTGTCTGCCGGGTTGGGAGCAAGTTCTGTGAGTGTATCTGTCCCTGACCTTCAAAGGCTTCTTTAAATTTAGTAGTTTATCTCTTTTAGTGAGAACTTACATTAAATCCGAAACACGCGAATCGATGACACGACCCCGAGCTATTCTTGTCTAAGGCACGGCTTAAATTTTAGCATATAGTTTCTTATACAAATAAAGTGTTTCCTAGCAAGAATACTCTATTTCATTTGTCTCATGCTCGCTACTAATTTATAAATAATAACTAAAACACATTTAATTAAAATAAATTCATTTATTTGTCAACGTCCCTACCTAAAAGGGAAAGTATTAACTTCTCACACACACAAACTCTAATTAGTTGTGTGTTAACTACACCAAAAAATACCAGTTTTCATCATTTCATTGTCTTATTACTCAAACTACTCTATTTCACCCAATTAAACGGAAACTGTGAAAAACCCAGCACATTTTCGGTGTTAGTAAAGTGACAACCTTACACTGTAACATATGGCACGCATAAAAATGGCATCGAAAAAAAGACAAACGGCAAGTGGATTTATCTGCGACGACAAATCACTGAAAGATCTCGGGGTCGGTCCGTAAATTGACTCCGATATTTTTTCGGCGAGCGTTCGGCACTTCACATAATCCACTCGCTCCCGGCCCACTGTATTACAACAATTGCTCGGTAATTTTCCTCGTCGGGAGCTGAAGATTTTTACTCTTTGTTCCCGGTGAGATGACGACGCGAGATCTTAATCTCCCGGCTAATTGCCGAGTGCCGTACAAAGCACCAAGTCGAGCTTGGTTAACGAGCTGTTAAGTTGATCTATTATGTGGCGTCCCCGGTAAATTTAATCGAGCGTCTCCCGCTTATCGTTTGCGGTATCATCAATAGCCTATTTAATCTACAGTTCGGGAAAAACATGACACTTATCTCCTAAATACGTGTAGGAAAATATTAAAATACTCACGTCCACCGGTGATCAGTTCGGGCGCGACCAATCCGTTAAGATCGGGTTCCTCGCCGTACCAAAAAATCCATAGTTCTTTGGCGGCGCGGAGCGAGAGCGGGGGCGGCGGCGGCGCGGGCGCGCTTATCTCGTAGATGTCCTGCGGCTGGGGCGCCGGCACGCGCCGCCACACGCACAGGATGTCGCCGGCCAGGCAGCGCGCGTAGCTGCTGATGACCGGGTCGGCCAGCGGCGCGGCGCCCTCCTCGCCCTCGCCGCCGCCGCCCACCGCCTCGCCCCAAATTAGCTTGCGCCATTTGATGCCATACAGCTCCGTCTGGAAACAAGGAGATGGCGCGATCAGCTTATACCATCTTTCGATAGAAACAAAGATATAGGCAAAATTATCTGTAAGGTAACTCTTAACACAATGGATACGTACGCCATACGGCCATCCACAAAGTGAGAAATTACACATCAAAGCTACTTGCTCAACCGTTGGATGGATATTTAAGTTATTTTTAATGAAGTCACCATCATCATACAACAAAGCTCGTATGGGAACTAAACTATATTATATGGTCCAAGAACTTTTTAGTTCGAGACGCGACCAAACATAATCTAAAACAAACAATACAAGTACCACCCGGAAGAACTTTATGCAGAAACTGCAGACAGACCTCGAAATTCCAAAAGTGAGATTGGCAAACGTCCAAGGAAGGTGCAACGGCGTAGGGCGCTGAATATTCTAGCCGGAAGCCACCGCAAGAGCGCTTTGTATTGTTGTAGGAAGAAAATTATACTTGCACTAACGATATCTTCCCGCGGAACAGCTCTGTTAGAGAGCACAATAGCGGGCGCCCGCGCCAACTTTTAAGTATTCATCTCGTGCCGTGATTGCGGAGATAGTTCCAGATAAGCTTTACCACCGAGTCCGCGGCCGTTTGCGGACCGGCATGCAATCTGTCGTTGTGGAACTAACTGTACTTATTTATGTTTACGCTATAATATGACGTGTGAATGTGATTCCGCTGGCACCGAGCAGAGCGTCACAAGCGAGTCATTTAAGTTTAACGACCGCGATTAGGATATTTACGCGTTTATGGGCCCAATAAAGGAGAATAAGTTACGCCGGCATGTCTGCGGCGCCGGGCCCGGCAGGTGCTTAGGCGGCCTTGGGTATGCAAATGCCCGGTCAGAAGCCTAACGCCCCTCGTCTGGCCGAAACGGACTCGGTTTAATAAACAACCTGTCCTTACTCGCGCACTAAGCATGACTGCGAGTATTTACGCCAAATAAATACAACATACTACAATACTTAAATGCTTATTATATTAACTTTAATACAGTACTTGAACGTCGTAATTCTGTAACTCGTTAAAATTTCACTTTCGTGATCGACGAAATATCGAAAAGCCAACACCTGTGACTTGTTAAATAAATATCCAGCCGGCGTAGCACGACAAGGCCGCGAGGAGTTTCGCACGAGTTAGACTATACCTGTCACTGTCTAACTAGAGACGTCAGAAAGTGAGAGCTAGTCTGTCCCGCGCGCAAAACGAGTCGCTCATGATGCTGTGCTAAGGCTAGAGGTCTTTCATCTGCCGAATCCGAAAACTGAAGTCCGACAAAAAGAATCGCCGTAGATCGCTTTTAGGAGCTATTAAAATGTTATTAGCGAGCCTTTAGCGGAGCAAGTATATGGCACATACCATCAACGCTCACTAAAACTAAGCCCAAACTAAGCGATCGCTTGGCACATCCGCGTTAATTTCGGGCAACTATTCCAAAGGTCGTCGCACTCGCTTCCTCGACATCTGCGATTCACACCTGGCAGACGCGTGGGGTCGCCCCGACGACGGGGAGGAACGAGTTTGCGGCTATAGGGCAAGGGAGGCGTAGGAAGTGCAAGTCTCGTAACATACCAATACGTGTTAATTATCGCGGTAACGTTGGAATGTATGAATTGCGACCTATGTATTAGGTCTAGCGGGATTATTTAACATAACCCATTATTGTTTCTTCCTATTCGCGATTGTGCACTATATTCAAAATATGTATAAATTGTATAATTGCAAAAAGATGATACAGTAATGCTGTAAAATGTACGTTTCTACACATCTTCGGTTTACGAACACCTCTGTCTGTCGCTTTTAGGGTCAAAAGGATATACTTAGACTGAATGTCAGAGAAGTTTGTTAGAGGGCTACATGACATGACACTATAATGCGCATCCGAATTCTGCCTTATTTGTTAGCATAATCCGTCTTCAACGCTTTATCCCAATGACAACAGAAATGACAATAATCGGACAAAACCTTTAGTATGTATTAAAGACATATCTTACAGTAGACTCCAGATTAGATAAAGCAAATCCCGAGTCATCGGCCCTTCCAACATTCCGTATCTGTGCTCGTGCTAAAAAAAGATCTATAACTTTAAGACGCATGCGCACAAGTAGGTATAGTATAGTAGCATGTGAAAGAATGCGCCAAGTCTGGTTTCGTGAACGCGGGCTGACGGGCCCCGCTTTCTATCGCGTCCGATGCGCCCGCGCACCGCTTCACTTTCTATTGTGTGACGTGACGTTACAGACAGCTTGCTATTAGTGCACCAGTGATGTTGTTATTTAATTATATTATAAACAATCCCCTGGAGGCGTATGATGACGTAACGTCCAAATATTTCGTTCATTAGGCGAGCATTTGCTGTCGGCGAATGATTTTAAGAATTTTCTACGTCAGAAAGCAACGCCCAGAAATGGGTTTTTTGCTCCATCTTTTCCACTGCCCACGTAACAGCGAAATTGAATAACTTTCTCACAATACCGGCGGCATGCAAGTCAAATAGTATTATGTTATACTTTCAGAAGCTGCATAAAAAGCTGCAGTGTCAATAGCGGCGGTTATTACGCAAAAATATTCTCCGACAAAGAGCTCCGACGCAGTTTGTCCGGGAATTTGCAGTCTATTTGAATTTGAAATGCAGCGGTGGACGCGCCCGAGGCATTCCGGCAGCCCCGTGCAGTTACGTCACTTATAGTGCCTTTGAAAACTCGCAACAAACCAGTCTTAGATTTTCGTGCGCGTACACACTACCAGTTCAAGGTTTACCCACCGAGTTTCCCTTTATTAGCGATAAAAACAACAGTCGCTCATAATTATGAAGCACGTAAACGATCCCGGGAATGTTTTTATTTATAACACCCAATTAAAGTTAACGTGGTAATTTGAAGCGCACGCGCGATTGCGTTTATGTCTTTTGTACAGGCCGGACGGCGGAAACCGAACGGCGGTTTCGACGATACAACCGAAAAATTATACGTTGCCCGCAGCGTGGCCGCAGAGACGCTCTAAAAACCCTTAACAGCCGCGCTAATGAATGTAAATCGAAACAAAAAATTATGCACAATTACAGTTGGTCTACTATAAACAATAACCCCGTAAAGATCGTAATAGCCCGAGAACGGAAAAAACTGCACGTCCAAAAAAGTCGAGCACCGCTAGGTGAGAGAGAGGGACGGGCGTATGGCGGGGGAAGGGGAGGCAGCGAGTCGCGAAAGTGAGAGGAGGCGAGCGCGAGCTGGCAACGGCGCGGTTATTACGTTACTAGCGGGGTAAACAATCGAGGTTGACGGAGGCGCGCGCGCCGCCCCGGACGTGCACTCGCTGCACTTGGCTACTGCGTTCGGCTTCTGTGACGTCAGCGCGCGGTTCAGGGGTGAGTTCGTTTGAACTCCGGAACTAATGGGCCGATTTGGAAAATACTTTCGCGCTTCCACGTGTCGCGTGACTGATCCACTTCAAAAACAATCGATTCATTCGGAAATTTCCAGCTTGGAAACTTTATCGAGGAAACGGTAAGAATGCGCCGGCGTCGGTGTTTTAGCCTCTATGGAAGGGCACGTCGCATACGTGCCGGCGGCTGAACCGGGCTGCCACTTCCGCGAACGTCATCATTATTATGGACAGCGTGTTTTATTAACATAACATAAAGGTAGGCCGTACTACTGTTGCTATGAGTGCTCGGTAAACAACGTTAGAGATAAGGTAAGCCGAGACACTTATACTATACAGTCTGGCATTCTGTATTAAATGAAGTGGTTAATGAATTCTGATTAGTATAAAGAATTTCAAGGTACATTTAATATCATTAACATTGTTGTAAAACAACATAAGTTATAGTTATGTCGTCGACGTACAAGCGTGTTATGAAGGCATACAACTGCAGTTTGCAAAGTATTAGCCGTGGCAACTACCTCGTAACTACTAATCTAGCAGAAATAACAGACTTGTTTATTATAATGACAACGTGTACTTCCACGGCTCTTACTAATATTACATTACTGCGTAATAAACTTGCATAACATATACATAAATATCAAGCCCCAATCCCTGCGGAGTAGGCAGACAACAGAGCGCCATTCGTTTGTATTCTGACATACTTCTCTCACTTCATTCACATTCATCAGTCTCGTCATACATGCTCGACAGTTTCGGGTACTTCTAATTTGGCCTCTACAACACGTTCTTCGAGGGCACCCTCGACCGACTTCACTTCTACGCTTCCCTTGTACATTTGCTTGCACACCCTTCTTTCATTCATTCTCTCCACATGCCAAACCAACGCATACTAAATAATAAAGTAGTAAACTTCAACCGCATAAAAATAATTGTAACTAAACAAAACTAATCACCGTATAATCACCGCGCAAATTACCGACATCGCATCCAAAGTGCGATTTAGTAGTCAGATGTAAACCACGTAAGAACTGTAGTGGGCGACCTGTTACCAGGGCCGAAACACGATAGCACCCTCTCAGTTTCCCGTAAGGAGTGCGAGAGAGTCAGGATGATAATAAAGCAGCAAATTGTTACGACGGTTATCTGCGGCGTGGCGATGATAAAGTGATTACCTCCTGACCTCTGGGAGGCAGATTGTACCGCATTGCGAGATTAGAGGAATTTAATGGTTCGAATACACCGACGCGTGCGAGCGGACATCTGGTTTTAAAAAGCTGGTGCTTCATTTTTAAAGCTGATTTTCGAATAGAGTTTTTCCTATTGCGTGTACTTTATCAGCAAACAGTATTAGGCAGACATTGTTTTTAGGTACGGTTTTTACAGGAAATAACTGAATTAAAACAGTACGATGTGTTAGGTATACGAGGATAACTAAATCTAACTTAGATATTTTGTACATAATTTCAGTTTAACATTAAATTTAGTCTAGTCACACTTTATTTCGGTAAAACAATGTCGAATAAAAGAGGTTATTATGCGCAATTTGCTCAGAAAACAACGGTATCCATCCGGACAAAAATAAAATTAGAAAAAGTGCAATTGCGCCCTTTTTCCTACTACAACGGCGTTTGGATGGAGCGTCTGGGAAAATATTACAAGATAAAAAAAAAAATAGTTGCGTTTCCTAACACACCAAATACATTCTGTCCATTTAGGTAACGTTTTATCCCTTATTAGCTATGAATAGCGGGTCGACTGCTGTAAGGAGAACGCTTTTGGAATATTACAGTGGCAAATTAAAGTGGCATACAAAATTAGCACCAACTATAAAACAAACAAGTATCGCATATCAAGCTGAGCGCTAAATCAGTCAAGTTTACACGCGGCGCGAAGGCAAAACAACGCGTGCGCCGCATAGCATGCTAAGTGTCGCGGTGCTAACACGGTCGGCTAGTTAAATGTTAATTTAAATCCAATTTCAGAAGAGCACGGAGGGGCGGAATAATTCAAGATAATAATTTGTAGAGACGTTTTATACCAAAATATCTAAGATACAAGTCGACAAAATAAATATGTTAGGATTAATTTTAATTAGAAGCATATTTCTTCATTTCTTACTAGTATCTAAGTATTCTAAGTAAACACAGACTCAAATTTACTAGATGATGCTGTCCAAGTGGGATCATTGTTTCATAGCTATGATAGTAACAACCCGCTTTTAAAGCGCTATTTAGTTAAACCTGTAAGGAACGCCTGTTAGCACGAGATTAGTCTTTATAATTACCCGTCCTAGGCTTCAAATAGCACCTCTACATTTTTCTAATCAACTGCATCACTGTTTTTTTTTTCTAGGTAACGGGACAAAACATCGAAGTAATAGGTAAAGCTAATCCGCCCAACTTACTATTTCTGAATATAATAAAATGTGTAACACGTGTACAGAAAATTAAGTGACTGCCAAATTGGTAGAGCAATAACACGTCCCATATGATCTGTTAGTCGATCTACTTAAATCTTTCGTCCTTCTCAGACTATACCACGAGGAAAGAGACGTGGCTATACAAAACTGCCAAGCAACCGATCATGCTACGGCGCGCTCGCAGGCACGCGCCAGCAGACGCCGAGGCCGCGATTTACAAATAACAAACAAATCCGGTAGGCAAATAGGTAACGAGACAATAGGCTGCACGGATGAATGCGTTTATAGCCGCGGTCGCAGTAACCACATGATGTCGGAAGGCGGCGATACGAGATTAGTTGCTGTGGCATTCAGGAGCTGAAGTGAAACGTGTAGTTGGTGTGAACGGGATCCACTAAGTGAAACGTTTCTCCAGCAACTTTAGTGCCGTCTGTTACATTCTCCATAATCGCGGTTTAAAAGCAGAAACAACGAAACATCAAGGAGCTGTGGTGAATAACGAGGTGAGGGAGGGAGGCCGTTTAAAAGCAAGATATTTTTCATTACACAATGGGACTTTAAGACCGCTCCCGACGATGACATCATTCGGCAGCCAATTTCGGTGTTTCTACAAACAACTGACCTGTCAACAACAATTTGTCTCGAATTGCGGCTGGCCTATTGTTTGCCGCGTTTACGGCGTCATAATAATCAAATGGAATTACTTAACAGTCGCTCGGACCGCGGGACAATGAACCGAGTGTAAGCTCAGGATTTGTATGGAAAACCATGCGTTGTTTGAGGACGATTTACATTTAAGCAGCGGTTTGGAAGATCGCATCTGTGCCTTTAAACTCCGACGTGTGCATACCGTCGGGGCCACAAATCCTTACGCTTATTATTTGGCCTTCCCTTAGGATTCGTAGCCTTCTAAACGTCAATTATTAAGTTCTGCTAGACGTAGGCGTAGTGTAAGACTCACGACCGCTCGCCCCATGAGGCCTCTTGCCGCAGATTTGATCTCCTGTAGGGTTTACATAAAAAACGGACATTATATACGTGGATACTGTCACGCTTCTTTCCATAGAGGTAGGGAGAGATGTCTTCATACATGCTCGTCGGTTTGGTGTACTTCAGACGTGAGTTTTTTCCAACGTTCCGAATTTAATCTAGGCTTTCTTCAAAAAATCTTCTTTCATCCATCCTCTCTACGGCACCATACCAACTAAGCATACTTTTCTGTATCCTAGTCTATACCTTATAATTGTTTCAAAACTCTTAGATATCAGTTGAACTCTGTTAAAATCGATTCAAACCTAATTCTAACTTTTTAAACGCTGGTATTTTACTGTGGTGGGTCTGCTGAAGGGTAAAGAGGGTGTGCAGGTAGACGAGTCTACGGCCGTGCGCTTTAGATAACGGGACGGACTCTGTCTGTCTGCGGTCAACGAACTCTGCGACCTTACCACTACAATTTTGAAGGATTGGCACAGTTTCTACACATTTCGCAAATGGAGTTTGAGAGATTCAAACTTCATGCGATGATGTCAACTTATAACGAATCTTTGATGCTGCTAAAATTTTTGTTATCTTCATAATTTAACTACGATTTAAACCTATAAGACCTTTATGAAATTGTATCTCTCTATAATCTTAGATGACACCCACTAAGCCTCGCACAATAGAAGGCGGTCTTGTAAGAACGCGCACTGCAAAGCTTTCTTGTACACAAAGAATGAAAGGAGCCTGAACTGGGCCTATGCAGATAGAAGCAAGTGGATGCGCCGACCTAAATCTCAATAGGTATTTACATGAACGACAACTATACGATGACCTCGATATTTGCTCCTATTCCAAGTCCAGTCATGTGTTGTGAACTTTTGCGTGACAAATAAGGTCTAAAATTGAGCTACATAGAAAGGTTGTATCAGCTCATCACCAAGTTTTAGTGTGAAAGTTGTTGCAAGTAACAGGTTCCAACACTGATTTACCGAATCGTTTGCCGCTAACAAATTGACTCCATAACTTGTAACACAAACGTCCAATTCAGTACTTAGTCATTAGTATTTTAAAGAAAAAACGTACCAAAGTAATAGTGACTGATGGCGACCAATTACGAAGCGAACGGAACGATACCTCAGTAACGCGTTACAGAAATGCTTGGCATAGCCCGCGCGCCTTCTCACGGTTGGTTCAAGTAGCAAGTAGCCAGTCTCAACACTATGGTGACACGTAAACAGTTTGTGCGCTACATGGCAAGTGGACCGAGGCAAGTTGCCGAGCTATCGCAGGCATATTCGGCTTTGTAAATAACACGGTACATCTTGTACGCGTTTTAGAGATGGCTCTGAATTAAACGCAATTTAATTGTACCTACTCAGCAAGTCATCAAGTCGGTAAATTGGTGTCATATGTCGCTGTCGGGCTGCAACACGACACGGTGGCGCGTGAATAACTTAATAGCTGCGAATATTTGCGTTGAAACGTTTGCAATGTCTGCAAATATCGGAGGCCATGTCTGTTGATATGGGATATTTTGAGGCAGATTAAGCTGATTTGACGCCTAGGATTTCCATAATGTGTGTCTTTGTACATTCTAATTTTTGGCACAGGTAATCTATGTTATTGCAGCATCAGAGAAAGCATTTTCAAGCCCATCTGTCGCACTCAGGTGTTTTCGACACCTTATGCTGTGCTAACATGTTTTGAAGGGCAAAGCCAACGCTTACAAACTAGTTCATCGTGAAAGCGTGCTAGCACCTCAGAGGCCCTTGTTTTTCTCCACGTACGCAGTGTTGCGCAAGCGTCGACACGATTAAACTCTAATTGCGGAATGTATCAATTACGAGCAATAATTTGTTTATTGTAGTAATTGAAATTTCTTTATTGTGTTTTCTAGTAATTAATAGCTGCTACGTTAGTTGTTACAAACAGGGTCAAACTTGCAAGCGTGCCGCGCATATCATAGAAATGTTACGTCACAGACATAAAATAACCAATCAATCAATACAGTGGTTATAAGGTTATAACTTCATGACGCGATATTGCCGTTTTATGACTATGCTAACATACACTCATGCACCCAGCGATAGAAACTGACAGTGAAAATTGAGTTGCTATAAATTTAATGACTTGAGTTTGTCTGTAATTGAGACGCAGTTCGTATGAAGGTACGGACGGATATTAAAAACGTTCATACGCAAGACAAGGTCCAGAGTAGCTCGACGCGTCAGAACCAGTTTGTGTGAGACGACCCAAATAAAACGTTTATTAGCATGCAGGGCCGGCGCGTGCGACAAAGCTCTTCTAATTAGTTAATCACTAAACGCGTCAAATGCATTGTGTGCCTATAAATAACCCTTATTGAATGGCCCACGCTTCACAAGTTTGCTTCCGTGTTACGTCAAATCGATGTTTTCCAAGTAAAAAAAATTTAAATAACTCGGGGGGATGGAAACGGATATCTGTGACATATGAATGCATGCGAAAACAATCTTCTGTTCTAGTGTAAATACGGAAATAAATACAATCCTAAACAACGGGTGAGCGTGATTTTAATCGAGCACATGTAGGTTAGATCACCGTCAATCACACAACTTTCAAAGTTGTAATAATAACCACAGTGTTTACAAACAAATAAGTGTCCTCAAACTATAACATACAAATTCTTTGACACACGAATTCTTGCATCAATACACTCAGTTCCACAAACCAGAGAAACTGAAGCATTAAAAAGTGATCGACGAGACGAAATGGCCGGAGTTAACCGGAGAGCAAGTTAGCGCCGTATTCGCCGGGCGTCCAAAGCATCAATCTAAAGTTACTTCGAAAGGAAAACTTCTCCTTGTTGTAGTGTCTTGTTTACGGCGCGGATGTAGGTCGCACATTTTTGTCTCGCTTTATTAAGATTGCTCTTGAAATGCGAGTTCGTTTTATTGAACTTTATTTTGTCGAGTTTTAAACAGTGATGTTATGGATTATGATATATTATCTACATGGAGTGTTGGCAATTCTGAAGCTACGATTTCGGATTCTGTTAAAGAAAACTAAAAATGCTCGGTTTTTTTTTAAATATACCAGCAAATTCGACAATTTAATCGACTTCCTCCCCTCCATCTCAGCTTGCTACGGCAAGATCCGCAAACGTGCTGTTAGAGGTACCAAAAATCTCGTCCGATCGAATCTGTGTCGAGTCGAGCGAACTCGTCTCTTATCTTGATTCTTGACCCACATATCGTGACCGCGGCCGCGGCCGGCGCGCCGCCGCTCTATAGCGGAAGACCTTAATTGCAATGTAATGGGAAACGATGGGACTCCGACCAATATATTAGGCCGCCATAATGAGCTAGAGCATGCGCGAGAGCTTGTAGTGTTTGAAAAAAAATCGCGACTTTTTAAAAGTGGTTTGCTTTTTTCCTACGCGCTTAAGCAGTTTTTATAGAAGAACTTCCGACAAGAAAAACTCGCGTAATAAATAAAGCAACAGATAAATCATACCTTTCATATGACGCATTTCATCCACGGGGATGAAATAGGAAGTATCACGATAAGACATATTTATGTGAGGGGAAGGCGTCGACCTCATTAACTAAGTTGTGCAACAGTTCGTTTTCCTTAAGAACTAAGCAACCTTGACCCGGGATAATATATGACGAGGAAAAATGCAGCAGAAAAATTGACGATGCATTCATTTCAAGGCTACTGTAACCGTAATTCACTGAGTGATTTCAAGGAACATTTTTATCAATATCCTAAGATACACGATTTGCGAGAGCGGTAAATTTTCTGGCATTATAACCCAATTACAACACGCCTTGTTGGCTAAGTGTTTTAAAGCCAAAATCAGAAAACAAGAGAAATCTAAACAAACCCTACACCTCACGTATGAAGTGTGCCTCCGCGAAAGTTGTATAAATTGTCGGAGCGTGAAAATCCGAAGCTTTTACTTATTGCAACCCAGTTCCTCCCGCAGCAAACATCTTCCCGCGACAATGCGGGCAAAGGAGGGATAGCAAGCGCCACAATATCCTCAAGGACGCCCTACAATAGAGCCGCCGGTGCTTTGTGTTGCCGATTATCTCATAGCTCAACAATCTGTTCACGCTTGGACAGTGTCCTTGTAAGAATAACATACAAATCAAGCCCGGAAAAGGGAAATTTTCGCGGGCGGATGTTTGGGCGAGACAGCACGATTTTTATGCGGTGGATTCTGGACTGGACTGACCGTTAGCTATTCAGCTCAAGTAAGGTTCTGAATGGTTGGACAGTACGGAATCCGATGAATGACAATTTTCACGGCTTTTAAAAGTCACGCAACGTATTACGCATTTCTCGCTTCCAATTTCCGCGATTGCTTTTTATCTTTTTGTATTCTAACACGGTTGAAATCGTGTCTTATGCATGTAAACTGAAGATCGACCTGAGAGTAATACGTTTGCTTACAAATGACCCCTTCACCCAGGACTTGTCTTCAGTAAAACATGTTCTCCACGGCTCCCGAGCGCCTGCATACGAGCGCCGAACCGTTAGCATACGGCGTGCCTCCATTACGGCTCTTCCGTGTTCGCACATATTGGTTGTTACGCAACGCGCATTTCCCAGCAAATGGAGATAGCTTTGGAATTGATCGGAGCCGTGACACGCGCTGGCTAACGTTAGAATACCGTTGGTCAATCAAATGGCACAGGTTACCAATAGGTATATCTACAGCATAGCAGATGACATGTGATATTCGTAGCATAGTAGCTGCAGGAAGGAATACAATAGTTTACTGAATTAAACTGAATCGGAAATGGAAATATGACATAATTAGCCATAAAAGTAACCCATTGAATCGTTATCTAAAATTAGCCAGCTTAAGAAAATAGCACGATTAACATATGCAAAATGAGATTTAGAGTTCATTGCCAGTTATTTCAAACAATATCGCTAATAGGTATTTGACCTTTTACAATACACGAATAGAAAAAAAATCGTTCAAGGGTGTACTATACTGTAAATCTTCTGATCCATTGAAGTATAACATGGAATATTTCGTTGTTTTGGTGCTACTAATAATATACGCTCGCTTTTAAATGACGCTGTTATGTTACGTATTAGATAACACTCAGTTTCTCTCACAACACGGTTACCATCTCATCATGCGTTATATTTTTTCGAGATGATACTAGTTCAGACTGTAGTACGGTGGGCCAAGAAAGTGGTCTACCACTTTTGACAAAAGTTTCTGTGAGATCAAAATTGTCACAAGGTTGACATTGTCACTGTCATAATATTATGACGAGGGGAAATCGACCTTGTTGTTTCATGAGGTTCAAATGAATATCGATCTTGAGGGGGTAGACCAATTTCTTGGTCGACTGTACATTGCAAGTTAGTTCCCCATATATTAGTCCGATCAACTTGTGTTTTGGTATGGAAGGGAAAAACACATTATCAATCCAATATTTAGTTAAGTACGTGGGTGGATCAAAAAGTACCCGTGTTGGAAAAGAAAACGCGTATATTTTTAAAAGTTTTATTTTATTTTTCAACTTAATCTCCTTCTAGATCATTACACTTTCCCCAACGTTTCGGCCACTTCTTTTAACCCCTCAAAAAAAAAAGATTTGTCAAACTCTTCAAAATATGCTTCTGTTTCCGCTATAACTTCTTCGTTTGACTTGAATTTCTTTTCCCGAGCCATGTTTTCAAGTTGGGGAACAGAAAAAAGTCACAGGGAGCCAGATCCAGCGAGTAAGGCGGGTCTGGCAGCAATTCCTAACGTAGTTGGGTTAGTTTGGCGGTGACATTTTTGGATGAATGTGGTGGTGCGTTGTCATAATGGAACAACAATTTCTTCTTCGCCAAATGGGCCGTGTCTCCTTTATTTTTTTATCAAAACGGTCCAATAACTCACTATAGTACAGCCCTATAATAGTTTCCCCTTTTTGTAAGAAATCTATAAGGATTATTCCACAGATTTATATCGAACTAGATGACTCAAGTGTACGTACTTTGCGTGCCTAAAGGAAGAGCAATGCTCCTCTTTTGACGCGATTTTATTTAGTTTTATAGCGCTTAGATTAGGTTTAACTGCCTAAAGACAGGATAATCTGACTAGGGCGGCATCATCTTTGAATGGGTTTCACTCGGACTGTCAATTCCTATCACTAAAGAGCTAATGTGACGATACCTAGTATACCTACCGTTGAGAAAAATTGACACGCTTGGTTTTCATACAAATGTAGGAACTCGCGGTATCTAGTTCGATATAAGTCTGTGGATTATTCCCTCACTATCCCAAAAAATCGTGTCCATGACTTTTCCGGCTGATGGGTCTGTTTTTCCCTTCTTTGGGGCAGATTCATGAGAAAAAATCCATTGCTTAGACTATCGCTTGGTCTCTGGTGTATAATAATGGATCCAGGTTTCGTCAACAGTAACGACACGACGGAAAAATTCCTGCGGATTTCGCTCAATCAAGCCCAAACACTCCTTCGACATTGACCGCCATAACCGCTTATTTTTATCCGTGAGTTTTCGCGGCACCCATCGGGCGGACACTTTTTTCATATTTAATTTATCGTGTATTATATTAATTGGTGTTCCGTACGAAACCCCTATAGCTTCTGCTATTTCACGCACTTTGGTTCGTCGATCGGTGACCAACATTTTTTTTACCTTTTACACGATTTCTTCGGTAACCACGTCTGCCGGCCGCCCTAGACAGTCCTCGTCCAAAACAGATGTACGACCTCATTTAAATTCATTAAACCAATATCTCACGGTAGTCATAGACGGCGAAAGACCTCCATAGACAGCATCTAACTTAACTTTTATATCTTCGCATGTTTTTCCATCCAAAAATAAGAAGCGAATTACGGAACGATATTGCTCTTTTTCCGTTTTGTACGAAAAACAAAACAAGTCTTACCAATTTTGCCGCCAGAAAAAAAATTGAACCATAGACAATTAACAGTTTTCATTTTTTTATATTATAAGGTCAATACTACACGACGGCAATACCAACTTTTCTAAGTAATGCCACTTGTCATCAAACACGGGTACTTTTTGATCCACCCTGGTAGGTACTTGGTATAAAGACTACTTGTTACCATGATCTAATAATCACTAGTGATCATCAACGCCAATTTTACTTTCAATTGCAGTATAAACAGCGAGAAAAAGTAGCAACAGGGCAACACGAGATGACTGTTCTAGCCAATAGGAAGCCGTAGTTGCGTAGTACATACTGTGTTATAATTATAATAGTATTTGTTTTTATAAGGGCGCGTTCTCACGGCGACACTGGTGTGAACATCACCAGCCGAGTCTGTGATAACAGCACCGCAGGCGTTATCACAACGATAACAGCTGACGTAGGTAACTGGCGGCGGCCAATCGGACGTCCCATCTTGTCAATGTTATATTTAATGCCAGTTATCTGTGGCAAATTTAGAATACGTTCGTTTGGAATATTTTGGAACTGGTTAATAAGGCTTGGGTCTGATCGAACTGTTCCGACTTTGTAGTACTCTTTTAGAATACAAGAAAACGTGAAAGTAGGTAAAATTATAGAGATTAGAAGTCAAACATTCAAAATTTTAGAAGTGTGGTCTATTTTTTTACTCTCAGGTTCTAGATTTGACAAGAGCAAATGTCAAATTGGCAAATAAATATACCACATTTTATTATTTAGTGGTGCCCTTCAAACCACCGACAATGTTTGCAATCTGGGTCTTGATTTTTCAGTGTAATTATTGTAATTAACTAAATTTCAACGTTTCAACTAAGTCCATTTTCTGGGATATTTAACTTTCGATAGTGGAGGCAGAGCACTATTTTAGAATTGCATAAAACGGGCAACACTGGCGATGTCATTTTAGCGTCTGAGATTAAAAAAAAGAACATAGGATCGTCTATCCATCGTCAATTGATTTTGTTTCTTTATACCCCGTCCTTTTCAGCTCCTGTCAGTGCGTAACCTTCTCACCGAAAATAAACAGAAGCTAAGGCGGCAATTACGATTCAAGATGTGATAGTAGATAAGCGGTTTGGAACCCTGCTGGTGACAGCCTGATAGCTGATAAGGCTATCAGCTCTGACCGCCCCACAACATTGATAACGTATTTGATTTGACTATTACCGACATATCACAGCTCTATTATGTTTTCGCCTGACGTTGTTATGCAGACTTCGCAAACGACGGTTAGATTCAAGTTTGTCGTCCGTCGATTTGTATCATCTGACGCCTAGTTGTCGCCAGGTTAAGTTTAACCCACTTTTGACGTAAGTCGGTTATGCGCAGCGTCATATGGAAGATATTTACACACGACATAAACATGCAGCTTCGTTCGAAGTATAATGCACTCGTAAACCTGATTTTTATGGTAACGTATTGCATAGAGGCCGACATCCAACGACTTATTAGATTCAAAAGTAAAAGGGTCCACGAAAACTGTTTCTGTCATTCTAAAGGCAACACTGGCACGGACCTCTGACAACCTCATAGTTGTTGATGCAGCCCAACAACTCACCAGTACAGTGATTAAGTACAACTATCGGCTGTTTGGCTTACTAGAGATAGGAAAATGACAGCGATGTTAGGTAATCCATCGATAGATAAAAGGTTGGGATGTACCGTAACAGAATAGTGGTCCGACGCTCCCAAACCTAACCTCTATAGTAAACGCGACTGGAAACAAAACTACGATATAATTAATTGATTCGGTACTTTTCATTTCATTAGCCGCCTATTATCTAAAGCATTAGCACCGCATAGATCAGTGCTTATTATTATTAATCTTATTATAAATGTCACCGGAAAATAACACATTCCGTAAGTTTATAAATTTCCTAGGAAGTTTATAAACTTTCGTAAGATTCCAAACG
>BHDV01070698.1:214305-234497 GCA_005406045.1 Adoxophyes honmai | reverse complement strand
ACATAAATATTTTTTTAAAAATGTGTTTTTTTTTATTTAAAACAATATTGAAATTTGTCCAAATTTCACTCCGCATACGTTAAGCATACATTCAATAAGTCTTTTTTTACAGTTTGAGAGTTATCGTCTAAGTCGCTACATATCCTAGGACCTTGACGTTCTTGAACAATTGATTCAACGCTAGGTGCGCCTGTACCAGACGAGCCATCGCATGTAGGTCACAATGTAAAATTATGTCAAGTGTCTGTAGAGAATCTGTTTGTTTCTTAAATACGGCGGATATAAGTATCTTTAGTAAGTATAAAGCCAGTTATTCTGTCATATTCACGTACAGAATCATGTTTACATGCTACTAGCTGTTGCCCGCGAATCGGTCTGCGGGGAATTCGATCGTTATCCCTCGGGAATTCAGCGTTTAATAATAGCGACCGTAGCGTTTTGAGCTCAAAATGAATTTGGAGACTTATACTTCCGAGATAAAAAGTATCTAGCTTATGTCAATGACAACGGCTGCAGCGGGAAAAGGCAACTACTACTTTTGTTAATCGCCAAACAGCGAGACTCCTTTTTCTACAATCAGATCGCAGAATCGAAGCTCTCCTTTAGTTGTACGTTTATAAACCTAACATTTGGTGCCACCCTTGACAATGCCGTCAGACCGACGATTCGAGATACTTATAGATAACGGGGCTAAACGAACGCATTCAGTGCAATATTAGACTCGTGCTCAGAATAAAGGGGTACAGAGGGGAGGCTCCGACCTCGTCAAGCATAGCATGAATAAGTTAACACTAAATTTCGACAGTCAATGCACAATGTTATGTCATCTTGTCGAGATCCTTTAAAATTTCGAATGAGGCACGGCGTTTCGGCAGTCAGGAACGCCGGTTGATAACATAACAGGGAAGGAATTGAGTAGGTGTCGCCTGAAGCTCGCGCCTGTCGGTTTTAATTCACGTCTTAAAACAATACTTTACAGACGAAAAGGAAAATCAATAGGTTGCTCTTAGATCTCGCGATACCAAATCCGTAGTAATAAGATTTTCGTACGAGCAAGTTTGAATTAAATAGTATTTATACTTCGTCAATTATAATCATAGTTTAAAGCAAATAAGTTAAAGAGATACATTCACTTCTCTTGCCCTTAACCAGCGGCCTAATCGAGGTCTCGGTACGACCAGGTAAACAGTTAAAAAGCTGCAACCACGCAGAAAAAATGAGCAATGAATATTTAATAGAGCCGTAGGTACGCAATGGGCCTGGGCGGAGGCCCGCTTATGGGAAAGTTACGACGATTACGACCATTCATAAACGGTTGAATGAGCGCCGCCTGCGCAGCGCGCCGCGTCTGCGCGGGAGGGCTACCAAAAGGCTGGTGATTGATGACATATAAGTTGAAGGGACAATTTTTTTATAAAGATTTGAAATCATTGTTTTTGAGTAAGAATTTTTTGTCTGTTCTTAGTATCTTCTAGGTTCGCGGTATCTATTTAGGTACAGTCCTGGGATTTTAGGTGGCCAATATAGATTCCAGGGAATTGTATTTTGTTTACAATTTCAGTTTAAAATAATGTATAAACAAGGAAGGACCTAAGAAACCCTAAAATGACATTGGCTCGTAATCGTTGATTAAGTGACTAATAAATTTATGAAAAATTATTCAAGGTCTTATTTGGTAACCCTGTCAGAAGTCGTGGTCAAATCTCCCGTAGGTGCCGCGTGCTCGCTACTGTACCAAACCCTTCCCGGTATCTCACGGCTCACGGAATGTTGTATTACGGCCGTCATAATCGTGTTTGGATTTTTACGAGCGATTTAATGTCGAGCGTACTTGAAACTACTAGTGTCATCATAATAAAATGCAACCAGTAGGTAATACGAGTATGTAAAGCGATTACATCAACGGCGAATACAATACAAAAAGTAGGCAGAAGAAAAAGTGTATTGAACCCGCGACAACCTAGTAGCCCCCGATGCGTCACAGTTCGCGGCCGATGAGGATGAGAAAATTCCACACGGCCAGCGATGTCGTCCGCAAACGACGCATAAATAATTAGACAATAAGCAGGCAGGGCAAGAAATCGGTAATTTGTATCGCGGCGAGATAGGAGCGAGGGAGACGGGTGCGGGCTGCGGAGCGCAGTGCGCGGCGGAGATGTGGCAACGCAACGGCGTCAGGTGGAAGTGGCGGTGGCGCCTTGCCTGCCGGCCGCGGCCCCGCGCCCCGCGCCGCGCACCCTCCCGCCACTAATCCTCGCCCGAATACAATCTGATAAAATTCGCGCCAGCTATGAGCATTACGCAAAGCGACTCCACACTACACACCGATAATGAATGGGACTGCTTCTTTTGTGCGACTACGCGCATACATAAACAATTCGACGCGTTCTTTCTCTATTTATATCGCTGTTTTAAGCGGTACGATTTACACAGCGTAATAAGAGATATTTCTTCGACCTGGCGAAACTAGTCCCGCGAACGCATTACGGTCCGCGTTCCGGCCAGGTGAATTCAAAATGACCTCTATAGGCCGGCGGCTTCTGGTGGCCTCGCTGCCGATTGCGTTGACATTTTGTGGGTTAGCGACGCAACATGACTCTGGTCCGTGGCGAGAGCGATGCCAGGATGACTAACGGCTGAGCGTCAGTAATCGTCTCAACATAAATTGCTCTGCATAATAGTTTTAAGGCGCAAGATCGATTCACGGCCCGTATATCACTAGGGTGATTTTTGTATACCAGCATCACACCAACGATAATCAGCATACTTTAGCATCGTGCACCCATTATTTAAGTATATATAAACATACACCGAAACCCCTACACGGTTGAGCAACAAGCGCTATTGTCACAGAAATCATTACGATTTCGAAAGAAATGTATGTACGAGATCTTTCGTCAATGTAAAAGTGACTTACCAAGGCGAAGAAGTTTGTGTGGCAATCCTCGAGACTTGCACCGTTTGTTTGGTGATTTTGATGCGTCATGGTAGTCCGGGGCACTTCATTTTCATATCACAACACTAAAAACAGGTCCAATCTTAAAGAAACCACTCAAAATCTTAAAATCATCACCGACATTTAGCGAAGTTTTCACCTTTCAATGGCGACTGGAAAATGGCGGATAGGAAACAACAACCCAAGCCGATGGTGCTGCTCTGCGTGAACATTACTGGAACTAATTTCGTTCAGAAATGATTTGCGTTTCGTTATACGAAATACAGCAAACTTAGTTGTGAAAAATATTTTACACTAGTTTAATAAGCAGCAAATTGCCGATGAATAAAAAAATTTTATTAAAATAATGTTTATGTTCATAAAACACAGAAGAGCTTAGTAAATTTATGTTGAAAGATAAGTAGAAGTCCTTCAAGACAGCGGGTGGACTTATTACATAAATTCTTTAAACTTCAAATCTGAATCTGAATGTAAAAAAAAAACATAAATGTCAAAATTTTGCGAAACGGTGTTGTTGAAATAAAATAGAATTTTCTATTTCTATTTCTATATGCTTAATTTCTTCACCTGGAGCATCGAATCATTTTTATAATACTTCAAAATGCTTCGTAATGTTTTGTTGCCGATATCACGCTCGAGTTTACAGGTTAATTTTAGCTTATTGATTTTGGATAAATTGTTCCGTATTGTAGAAATTAATTAAAATTATTGGTATTTACGTTGTTTGCAGGTTATGGCTGTCAGATATAAACAGAAAAAAGTGCCTAAAATAGACAAAAAGTTGCAGTCAGCAGCAGAGTCTTTAGCAGCTCGAGGGTTAGTTCTTCAAAAATCTAACTTAAATACTATTTACCATCACACAGCTACAATTTCTCTATTAAACTTGCAGGTTCCTTCGCCCAAACAAACCCTGGGACCCTCCAGCAGACATTGAACAGACAGTTCTTGAAATCTGTACTGAAAATGGTTTGAGTACGGATTCAGAGTTCATGTCTTTAAAAGTCAAGTTTGCAGTTCTCAATGCTTGCTTCCAAGAAACTGGGCACAGTGTTCCTAACTCCCTGTTGCATACTATAGAGTGTGTTGGTAAGTCATTTGTTTTTTTTTTGTTTTACACCCTATCAGAGTAAACAAGAACAAAACAAGTACCATAGATGAAGAGAAGACATGTCTCTAGCTACTTGTACATATTGTTGTTTCAATTTTGTACATTATTTATTATTACAATATATATATTTTTTTGTTACAGAGGACCTAACACAGTTTTATAAAACTCCTGTTGACACCTTAACTCCATTTGATGCACTCAAAAAGATGGATTTGCCAAAGAACCTGCATGTCCAAGAAGACTATGTTAGGTTTCATCCTGGTAAGGTTTTGTTTTTATGTTAATAAACATTCATAAATTGAGCTATGAAGAGTTGGTTTAGTCAAATGCAAAAAGTTTATTAGTTGTTTTTATATTCATCATCAACAGTAGTCACCTAATCAACAATACTTTGGTCTTGATATAAGTCACTTGAACCTGTTTTTTTTAATTGGACTATATTTTATAAAAAAAAAAGTCTTGTTTGGTTCAATCAACCCTAAAACAGATTTAGTTATGTATTTTTACATCATTGTGGTTTTTTTTCAGACAAAGACACAATGTTCAATGGAGTATCAGCATTCCCCAAGAGTTCCACCATTGTGTCAGGCTTGAAGACCCGAAAGAAATATGAAGGATACTCTGCCAAGCGATCATGGCCCTAATCATGTTGTACATAGAAATAGCTATTGTTAGATGTTGAATAATAAATTGTAATATTTAGTAAGGAAATGTATTATTTTCCTACTATCCGTGTATATTTAGTTTAAATACATTAAAATATACAATAACATGATTAGGCCCGATTTAATGATAACAACTATGTTTGAGAATTGTGAAATTTTCATTCTACAATTTATGGTCTCCAGATCTGAGGTGTCTGATAATGTTAGTTTTTCTTTGACCAAGTGGTGTTTACTCCAACAAAAGCATGACTTAAATTTGAGGAGAATATTTATTTTCGTTGGTGTGAAGGTACCCACTCAATTTAGTGAGAAAATTCCTGATAATGCTCACTGTGTGAATGGTGGGAGAACCTGGATGCCTTTCTGTGTAATTGGTGGAACACTGGCCGAGATACGGCTGAGTAGAAGACACTGGTGTCAGAGGCTCATGATTAGCAGTTGGCTATTTATACAGTTTGTGAAAAGAAATTTGTATGTCCTATGAAACTTCAACAATGGATGTAGTGACATCTATAAATATAGTACGATAAACTTTATAGTATGGACAGTTGGATACCCCAGTGCTTAGAAACCCTGACTATGAGCTTGAGGTCCCGGGCTCGACTACCGGTCGGAGCAGATATTTATGAGATGAACTCGTCCAGTTACTCTCGAGTCTGGAGTGGTCTCGAATTTTGAAAGATGTTCTGAAGTATGTTGTTCCGTTAGACACCGGCTAGTTAGATAGCACGATTTTAGAACGAAAGAAAAGAAAGAGTGAAGACGTTCGCGAAACGACAGTACGAGTATCCTCAATCCTCACTACTTAAAATCTTGCCACATTAAATGACCGGGACTGTAAAGGCATTGCTTAGTTTGGGCTTGGGTCAATTATTGGTGTGAATTGTTTTGTAATATTTACTTATTTTTATTAGCTAAAAGGCTCACGATGCCAGGGTTGCGTTGTTGATCGGAACTGACCCAAGTAGGAATGCATAGAAAATCTTTAACACAATCGTAAACATAAAAACTTTTTAAGAACGATTATTCACTTGTGGCTTAACCGGAAATGAATCATGGCCAGAACTGAATTAAAAAAATAAATTGCGAAAAACATTTATTTCTGAACGAAAACTTTTGACATTTGACATTGACATTTGTGCTATTTGACACTTGTTGGGTTGTTGGATTACAGTGGAGGTTATGGTTACGGCCCGTAAAGTTATTTAAAATGGACATATTGTTAATTAGTGATTGAACGATCAAAGTTATTTGTGAATTGACAAAATGCATATCCTAGTGATATTGTGCTTTATTCTTGCTGGTTTATATTCCTGTGTTTCTTGGTAAGTTCCTGAAATAGTTTCACTGTGTTATTGTTGTTGTTTTGCTGAGTGTTTATTTCTGTTTTGTATATTTTTAGGCTTTTGCCGACTCTCCTGGCATGGTTATTCAAGAGAAAGTTCCATATCAAGCTGAAAATCGGCCGAATTGCGGTGCCAAAGTTGATACTTAGAGATGTTAATTTATCTAGAGATGGCTATTCAATGGTAAGTTATTTTCCTATTACTAATTAGAATATCTGGTATAATACCGCTATCAAATACTATAGGCACATTTTTTCACTCTAAATAATCAGAAATATGTAGCAAATTAACAAGAAGTAGTGTAAAGAAGAGTGATGCTTTGAAATTACAACTTAATTCTTCAACAGCAGTTTTTTTACACCTTAAATTTATGTCCACACTTGATACAAATATCTGTCCAGTTAAAGAATGTTTCCTCATACTTTAAATTTCCAGTCTTTGTTGTGACTACAAAAATAAATACCCATATTGAATAAATACAATGCTATCTTAATCTTATCTACCCAACGACATTTACAACCACAACCATTATCTGTACACCCAAAGTCAACAAATCTAAAGCTTACATGAAATATCTTGTTTCAGATTGGATTAAAAATTTGGCTAGTTTTTGTTACTTTTATGGATATCTTTTTGATTTGAGTATAATATGAGATGCTTCTTAACAAAATTTCACAAATAAGTACTTGCACTCTTACACTGTCATTACAAAATTGTGGGACAACTTGGGAACATTCTGTCAATATCTAATTTTACATTTGACCATACAAATAGACAGGCATTCAGTAGTTTGTTTTTAGGCATTTGTAAGGCTGATCTTTTTATACCTACATACATGGCAACTAAAATGCACCTTAACCTATTTCCTTAGTCACTTCTCATAAGATCCACAGAATAAATGGAGAAGTGTTATTCACACACCACACGGGACTCATCCATATCCTCCTAATTTACAGCAAATTGATGAAATCTCATTCAGCAGCAGCTTCTTCAACTCTGACACCAACAAGTTGGTGTCAGTTTTAGTTAAAGGCTTCAACATATCCAATAATGTTGAGGAGAGGCCCAGCGCTGTCGAGAGCATCCTGAAACCTCTCTTGTCCAAGCAGAACTCCACTAATTCCAGGGGTGAAGTGGAGGAACTGGTCTTTGAAGACCTGGATATGAGTTTGAAGAATGTGGAAAGGAAACTGTTGGATTTTAGAGACAAAAAGTTGCCACCTAGTTTAATTATGTTCGCTCAGGTGGGTTGGTAATTTTATACAGTTCATCTTGTTCAGAAAAAATGTCTAAAATGTCATGTCTTCTGTTTAATAATTTAATTATTGTACGACTTTGTCTAATGACGCACTATTCTCAATTCAAAATTCCTTTCTAGTTCATGGGAATCCACATAACAAATGCAACGGTGACCATCCACGGGCCCAATCTGACCCTGGAGGGTTCGGCGTCGCAGCTGCACGCGGACGGGGCGGCAGGGGGCCCGGCGCGGGCGCTCGTGTTCTGCGCCAACCTCGTGGAGGCCCGCGCCAGGGTGCTGAAGGAACGGAAGTGCCTCGGGGAAGCCGGGCTGAGCATGCTCGTTGAGGGGACCGTGAAAGCTGACGGACCGTTGAATGTTGAGGTTAGTTTGATTTAACCACAGCATCTTGTGACACTGGGTGCCACCTAGTGGGTGGGCACCCTGTTGCAGATACTATACCATTGTTTTGTTGTAAAAGGTACCAAGAAATAACCAATACCTTAGATGAAACACGTTAATTAGCAGTCCAATTAAATAATGTGTGAAACTGTTAAGGGCGAATCGATTAACATCATTCGTTCGAATTAACGCAATTACATCACCCTATGGAGTCAATATTATTCAATATTGTGGTTTTTTTTTAGTCGACAAGATCTACAATTTTGAGAGGGTTAAAATTCAAATCAAAAAAACTCTATTGAAAATTAACACATTCAGAACCAAGGACCCGGCTCCCGGGTTCTTCAAAACATTCGCGAGATACAGACAACCCGGTCGCCGGGTTAATTTTGTACTATACTAGAGACCTTTATTTACTTAAAAGATGGTAAACAATCTTGATGTGTCTTTTTATTTAAACATACACTTTATAAATCAAGATCTTTACATTTTACAATATAGGTATGAAAAAATCATTTACTTTCATAATTGAATTGTACAGTGTAACGATTTTCATTTTTAGACTGTGTATTTCAATAAAAAGACATGTCAAGATGTTTACCATCTTTTAAGAACCTAAAGGTCTAAAGTATAGCTATAAGCTATAAAGAAAGAAGAAGAAGAAAGAAAGAAACGTTTATTGACACAAAGGCATACAGTATCATAGTGACATTATGTTTAATAAGACTACTCGGTTCCGCACAGACGTTTTGATTTTAGGTTTGGTTGTGAATGTGTTAATAAAACAGTACAATTTGAACATTGAAATGAAAAGGAACGCGATAACCGACGGACTTATCGCTGCAGAGCGATCTCTACCAGGCAACGCTTCACTAAAACGTAAACTCAAAAAGTGCCTTTTAAAAGTGCTCTAAATACTACTTACGTAAATAAACTTATAGCCCCTCGTATGCGGGAAAGGAAAAATATACTGCATTGGAGCCTCTTCTGTTTCAATATCTACAAATTATGTTGATTAAAATAAAATAAAAAAAAGATATCCTTAAAATGGAGCAGATCTGCTCCGTAGCATACGAGAGGTTAATTAAGAATTATGAATTTTGGATGAAACAGTTGCCATAAAGAATATTAAACAAAACTTTTCCAAACTCTTATATCCTTAGAAAATCCACTGCGCCGTGAGCAACACCCGTATATCGTTCCAAGACGAGCTGTACGAGTTCGCGCAGAAGCACCGGCGGTACCGGCGCCCGCGCGTGCGCCGGGCATCGGACGGCGCGAGCGCTCAGCCCTTACTGCCCCGGCTGTCGCCCGTCATACCTAAGGTAAATACATACAAAGAAAGAAAGAAAAAAGAAATACAGTTCTGTTGCTGACGAAAATATGACACAGACATAACAATGAACTTATCTAAAATACATTAGCCTGAATAAATAAGTAATAATAACTTAAAGATATGCATGCCACTTCCGTGCCAAATAGCGCCAAAAGGGCCGCACTCAGCATGATATAGGTTACCAACAAAAATGACATTTTCGATATAAGCTTTTTTTTCCCACTGTACTTTTTGCCAACTGTAACTATACTATAGACCGATAGGTACTTAAAAGATAGTAAACAATCTTGACATGTCTTTTTATTGAAATACACAGTCTAAAAATGAAAATCGTTACAATATACAATTCAATTATGACAGTAAATGATTTTTTCATACCTAAATTGTAAAATGTAAAGATTTTGATTTACAAAGTGTATGTTTAAATAAAAAGACACGTCAAGATTGTTTACCATCTTTTAAGTACCTATCGGTCTCTAGTATAGTTCCGGCCATGGTGACTACTTTGGTGACTCCTAATCAGATTGGTGCGTGCGCCCTGAGATGTCGTATGTAGTCTATCTTGGCTGCGAACGTACGCCGACATTGGCACGTAAGCACGCCGCCAACATAGTTATAGAAAATGGCAGATAGCCGTGGCTTTAACTCGTCGCGTTTATCATCGAGGTGGACTAGCCGCCGACCTTCGAACTCGCGAACTTGCTTCAGCACCAACCTGCGCCATTCGGGCATCTGTGCTGCCAAATGCTCCCATCGAGACATCTTTGTACCGGAGGAGCTGTCGGCCATGTTTCATATAAAGTTTAAATACCTACATACATACATAGGTAAGGCATATAAAACGTTACACAGTCAAAATTGTGATGGCAATTTCACGTTTCGTAGCCATTTCTGCCGTATACAGTGTGGCCGGAAATGTAGTGTAAAGCTGGTTCTACGCTAGGCGAGCCGAGCACGAGCCGAACACAAATTCGTATAGTGTGGACCGACTTACAAGCCTCGAATGAGCCGTCTTTATAGGGAATTTTGCGCTCGGCTCGTGCTCGGCTCGCCTAGCGTAGACCCAGATTAAATATTTTGACCAACTTTTTGCGAGGTCAGTTCCCACTGGGAGCTATAGGATAGCGTGTCTTTGCACTAAAACCAATTTGTTTCAGATCTTCAGTTTGAAAGTGGACACAACGAATGTGACATGCGTAGACAAAGTCACTAACACGGATTTCAAAGTTTCCCTCAGCAGTTTTCAGGTGAGTTTCTTAAATCGTTAGCTCCTAGTAATATTGATAAAGTCCTTTTGAGTAGCCCAGTACCTACATCAAACGCTTGCAACGAGGACATGCGTAAAAGACTACACATCGATCGGTTTCTAGCAACACTTTTGACGCGGAGCTCTGTTGACACAGGTAGTTTTAGCATATCTCCTTAACTTTTCATTTTTCTGTATGTCTACTCGTTCAGAGTCCTTTCTATCGCCCGAAGGTTTACTGGCAGATATCGCCTCGGGGGCATTTGCCATTGTACATGAAACTGTTATCCTGCAACTGGTTTTATGTGTTTAATTACATTAGTCCGATTACTTTTCAGATAAACTCCCGCTTTAGCGCAGCGTCGGTGCACTTGGATGCTTTAGGCGCGGCAGCAGCGCGCGCGCAGGTGAGCCATTTTATATATTTTCTTCATACCGTCATATACCATCACGCCTGTATTCCTAAATGGGGCAGTGGCGAAACGCCACGAAGACAAAACCATGACTATGTCACGTTTCGCGGCCGCTTCTAGCATTTTTTTTAGGTTTTACATTGGCAGGTATAATAGTGACAGTTTCTAGCCTATTTCCTTATTCACCAAACAACATCCGCGAAAGAAATTGACAGACATCTCACCTAAACCCAACACCACACGGCGCTTTTTTTTTATTTCATACAAAATTTGTGATTCCATTCCGTCACTTAACGTTACCTTCATTTTAAGTGTATGATACGGCAAGGGATTTTGTTTGTAATTTTTCTAAACCGATTGTGCTCATGGTTCTGAGTAGGAAAATCTTTTTTTTCAAAATTGAGAAGGAAAACGAAACGTACCTGTTTTTTGATATGTTCCAGGTGTACGTAGCTCTACAGCTGGAACAGCTGGAGCTAGCAGCCGAGGCCAGGCGCCAGCTGCAGCGGGTCATATCGCTGGATAAACTTAAACTGGACGCCAAGGTACAGTACATACAGCATCTCCTTCCAGGTCTTCCAGGTCGTGAGATCACACTTTTTTTTCTAATTCAAACGTGCGATACAAAATTAGTTCTTCTTTTACTGACAAAAAAACCGGGGGAAAAATGTTAGTTGTTAAAGCGAAAAATATTGTAAATACTAGTAAGGTGTCACTTAATAGAACTGAAGTTATCATAGATTAGGGGTGGCCAACTTGATTGGATCCATGATCTCCTGTTTACTAATGAAACCCTGTGCGATCTACCAATTACAAACTTATTGAAAGCAGTTGGTGATTACGTTGCGCCGTCTGGTCTACATATTTAAGTATATTTTTTGTCTTGCCACGATCGACTGGACTAACAGTTGCGATCGACCTGTTGGCCACCCCTGTCATAGATTATTTAAAGGAGTGTATTCTTTGACGGATTAAATAAAATCATTCAAAAAAAGTTTGCAAACTCAATGCAGACTCATTTCATAAGGGTCCTTATATTATACCTAGAGCAGTGCCATAAACCTCCACTATTACTATTCCAGTTGGAGAAGGGAGTGCTGAACCTATACCTGATCCTGAGCAACCTGGACGTCCTGTACGACCACCAGGACGTCTTCGGCTGGTACACCTCCATCGCGGAGCGGCTGGACCAGTCCCAACGCATGCAGACACAGATCGTTAACACTTGTGAGTATAGGTTCTGTTCTCATGAGTAGGCTTAGCACTTTTGGATGCTCGCCGTAGTTCTAGAATCCATGGAGTCGCCAGTACGTTAAAATTTTAATAAGATTTTTATCGAAGTCCAAAAAATATTCTAGTAAACAGTTAATACTTGTCAGTAGTCTGTTACATTCACAACAGTACTATACCTATTAACGAGGATGCATATCGATGAAGTAAATCATGCTCGTATAATTATAATATACGTATCGCGTCACCTGTAAAATGTAACTTGTGTAGAGTTATTATAAAATTAATTAATTACTGATATATCCGCATAAATCATGACATTTATTTTTATACACTTGGATTTGACAGCTAAAAAATATTTAAGATAATGGCGACTCCATGGATTCTAGAACCACGCCGAGCATCCAAAAGTCCTAAACCTACTCATGAGCATAGGTGGACGAGGCGCTGGGTTAATAGATGCGGATAAGTCTACAAAGCTTATAGGAATCCAACTATGTACAGTTAAGGAAATTGATTACTGTGTACCTTTTCACAAGAAATGTTACTGTGACATACCATACTTTCTACCACTCAAAGCAGTATGAAATTCACTATGAAAAGGTTCAAAGTGGCACAGGTATCAATTTCCTTGACTGTATTTCATGTTTCATAGCTACATTTGGCACAGTTTTAGGTCTAAAATTTGTATAATACCTCTCCATTTCTTACGTGGATGTCGTAGCAGAAATAGGCTACGATATGTTTTAGGTGACAGGTTGGTAGCCTATCATGATAGCATGTATCGGGGGTATCCCTGCAAGTTTACCAGTCTTGACACCGAAAAGTGCACCTTAAACCTGAAATATGCGAGAAATGGCTAAGATGTAGTGGTCTTGCTTATGTCTATGTAGCGTCTCATATGTGTTCTTCCTACACCTACACCATTGAGGAATACGCGAGTGTGAGTTGTGTGTAATTAGATAAAAGAAATATGGATGGTGACAGGTTGCTAGTGTGGGAAAGTTGTAAGTTGTATTTGTGCAACCGATCTTTGTAACTTCGTTGGTGCGATGTAGGATCATTTAGTTCGGCTATTCGACGGTAGATGCCGCTAGGGTGCTACACTAGTCTATCGTCTGGAGCATACCTTACTCTATTGCTTCAGTCGTCTCTTACGACGTCCCATGAAAAGACCCATACGTGTCATTTCGGAAACCATCACGAAAAAAAACATACAAAATCTCTTTCAGCACAATCACCAGGGTTTATAGAAAGCATGCTGACCGCATGCGTGGTGCAAGGCTGCGCAGAGCTGCGGCAGTGCGGGCTGACCGCGCGGCTGCCTGTGGCGCTGCACGCCGGCTGCCAGGGGCTGAAGGTCAAGCTGGACCAGCTGTTGGACACCAGGGGTGAGTTGGGGTCATTTAAGGCGGTTTAAGGCAGTTTAAGGCGAGTTAAGGCAATTTAAGACAATTTAAGTCAGCGAGTTAAGATAACTTAGGACAAGTTAAGACAATTTAAGACAAGTTAAGACAACTTACAACAGCTTAAGGCGATTTTAGACAACTTAAAGCAGAACGTAGCAGCGTTGCAATATCTTGCTACGAAAGAGTCCACTCCGGGGTGGCTTTTGGTCAAGCTGGACCAGCTGGTGGCCACTAGGGGTGAGTTGGACATGGGTTGAGACAGTTTAAGGCGAGTCTATCGCTAGTATGCTCAGCTCATGCGTAATGCAAGGCTGCGCAGAGATCCGGCAGTGCGGGCTGACCGCTCGCCTGCCTGAACCGCTGTACGCCGGCTGCCAGGGGCTGAAGGTCAAGCTGGACCAGCTGCTGAACACTATACTTTAGACCTTTAGGTACTTAAAAGATGGTAAACAATCTTGACATGTCTTTTTATTGAAATACACAGTCTAAAAATGAAAATCGTTACACTATACAATTCAATTATGAAAGTAAATGACCTTTTCATACCTAAATTGTAAAATGTAAAGATTTTGATTTATAAAGTGTACATTTAAATAAAAAGACACGTCAAGATTGTTTACCATCTTTTAAGTACCTAAAGGTCTCTACTATAGGGGTGAGTTGGACATGGATTGAGGCGGTTTAAGGCGAGTAAAGGCAAGTTAAGACGAGTTAAGACAATTTAAGATAATTTTGGACAACTTAAGGCAGTTTTAGACAACTCAAGGCAAGGCAAGGCAAGGCGGCACTGGGGCGCGGAGCTGCTGGTGGACGCGGGCTGGCTGGGCCGCGCGGGCGCTGATGCTGATGATGCTGGTGTTGTGTGCAGAGCAGGGCTACGGCTGGTGGGNNNCCCCCCCTCGCCGCCACGGCTGGGCGGCCGCGCGCGTCGCCGTCGCACTCGTCAAGTGGGGCAGCCACGGACCCGTGCACTCCAAGGTGACTAACGCTTCTATTTATTTTCATTTCTTGATTCTGGATTATAGATTCTGAAGTCTGAATTCTGGCTTCTGGATTCTAGATGCTGAAGTATGACTTCCGAATTCTAGATTCGGAATTCAGAATTCTAGCTTCTGGATTCTAGATTCTGAAGTCTGACTTCTAAATTCTTGATTCTGATTTCTAGATTCTGAAGTCTGAATTCTGGCTTCCGATTCCTGTATTCTGAAGTATAAATTCGGCCTTCCGAATTCTGGATTTTGAATGCTTGATTCTGGAATCTGAATTGTTTCTCTTGAGGATTCTAACTACTGAAATTTCACGTACCTACTCTACTAACATTTCCAAATCTGCATGCCGCACTAAAGCTAGTTTCTAAAATAAAGTCCGCTGGATAAATTCGATTTGTTAGAATTGTTAGATATTCAAAACTCAATTCAAATGCTCGACCTGCAAATAGAAGTTTGCTGGACTGACTCCGTTTTGAATATCCCAAAACTGTCGCGGAAACCATCAACTAGCTCATACTTCCGACTGCGACCTTCAAACCTCAAATAGAATTCTGAAATGTAAATTCTACTTTCTAAGTTATGTTCTCAATTCTGAATTCAAAATTGGACATGACTAACAATTTCTTGCATGCTCTTTTATTTAAATTCTTACTTGAATCCACGTGTACGCGTGTGTAAAATTCTGAATAAACAACAATATAAAAAATAAAAATCCTTTTTTTACTGTTAGAGTAACCACAGGAAGCATTCAAAATTTTGCACCTTTTATTACCTTTATCTCATGTTATCTCAGCTCACCTCACCTCATCGCACCTCACATCACCTCACCTCACTACACCTCACCTCACTTCACTTCACTTGACCTCACCAAACTTACTTTAACCATTGTCTCTCTCCCAGGTCGAAGCAATGATGGACTCCCTCCGTTTCGAATGGTCTCCGGCGGTCGCAGAAACCATAATCACCTTCATCGACTGCCTCCACGCGTACAGACGACCCCGCCCCCCGCGGCCTTCCGTCCCCTCCCCCTGCCACGTGTCTGTCAACGTGGCACTGTCACACATCAACGTGTTCCTCATCATCAGCGAGGAGATGTGTCTGATGACCAGGGTCGATGCTATCACGGTGGAAAAGAGCGAGGTGAAAGGAGCTGCGGTTGTCTCTGGGATGAAGGTGGTTGACATGGTGCCTTATAAAGGTTAGTTTAGTTTAGTCCCTTGTTACTTGTAAATTGTAGAGGCAATATAACAAAGATACAGACATACATCACTGTATTCTCTAGTGGGGTAGGCAGCACACGAAACCCTTGAAGTCTGAGATCGAATTAGAGATAAAAAATGTGAAAAAACATGTTGCCATTGCTTTATTGTTATGAATCAATAAACTAAAAGTAGTTAAAAAATTAATACAATTAGTACAATTATATCAATTAGTAACAAAAAAGGTTGACTACATCTGGAATTTCACTTGGATATTGACAGTTGTTTGTTCACATTTTTGATCTCTAATTCGATCTCACACTATAGCATAATGTTAGGTTTAATTACCTCTATAAACGAAAGAAGTACAATAGTGACAGGTAGCTAGCCTGTCGGCAAAAACATTCCTTTTTAGGAATTTCATGCAACCTTTTGCGATTCTGTTGTAATCCAATGAAACATACGGACTACTCTTATCTTAAATCGAGTTTAGCTCGACGTGTTTCGGGCTTGTAGTCCTCCGTAAGTATTTGTACTTTTCATCCTCTCACGGTGATTTAATGTTCAAAGTCCTGCAATCCCTTTTACAGAAAACTTCATCTGCCAGCGTTCAGACGAGATCACCAATTCCTTCTTCCACGTCCGCCTGGTGAGGATAGAGCATACCCAGGATATTATCAAGAACTCTGCACTCCTTGACATCCAGTTCTTTGAGACAGTGGACTGCGAATGGAGCGCCAATTTGCATCTGAAGATCTTGACCTTCGTGAGAGCGGTGCAGGGGTTCAGGGGAGAGTTGGCCAAGAAGCGGAGTGGGGGAGGAGAGAGGGGGAGTGCCTTGGATTGGAGGGTCGCGATCAAGGGAGAAACGGGTCTTGGCTTGGTGCTGTCTAAGGAGAATCATATGATTTTTGCTACGGGTAAGTTTTATACTCGCTGTCTTTATATCGAGATTATCTCGACTGTTTCGGGCCAATTTGTGACTCATCATTGGGAGCAACGAACCTCAACGGCTGGGGATAATCGCGCACTATCGGCCATCGTAGAAAACATTGACGTTATTGAATCAGCTGTCGGTGACATCGCGCCTGTTGTTGCTGTAATACAAAGCAAAATGACCTGAAAAGCGATGAAACATTTGGCTCTCACAAGGTCGATAGTAAAAAAAAATAGGAAATATTTTACAAGGGTTTTCAAACGCGTATACCCGACCACTGGTAAAATATTTATGGTTAATTTCCGGTCACCCTGCGTAAAGTCATTCTGTAGTTATATTTAAATTACACACGTGTGAAGCCGTGTCGCTAATGTTGTAATGAACATGTTCCCTAAATCCTATCTTCAGACGAAATGACGGTCGCGTACAACCACTCCCGCAGGCTCTCCACCGTGTGGAGCCACCTGAAAATGGTCCTGAACGGGCACAAGGTGGTTACGGTCGAGGGCTACTCCAAATAATAATAATTAAGGGGAGCTTCCATAGAATAAACGTGTTTTTTTTGCTGTTTTTGGTACGGAACCCATCGTGCGCGAGTCCGACTCGCACTTGGCCGGATTTTAATCCGCTGTTGCTATCGCGCCATTAGTTGTCGGGAGACCATTAAATGATGTTTTATATCCCTTGTCTACAGACGATATGACGGTCTCGTACGACCACTCGCGCGGGGTCTCCATCGCGTGGGGCCACCTGAAAATGGTCCTGAACGGGGACGAGGTGGTCACGGTCGAGGGCTACTCCAAATAATAATAATTAGGGAGGATAATAAGGGGAGCTTCCATAGAAAAAGCGTGTTTTTTTGCTGTTTTACGGAACCCTTCGTTCGCGAGTCCGACTCGCACTTGGCCGGTTTTTAATCCGCTGTTGCTATCGCGCCACTAGTTGTCGGGAGACCATTAAATGATGTTTTATATCCCTTGTCTACAGACGATATGACGGTCTCGTACGACCACTCGCGCGGGGTCTCCATCGCGTGGGGCCACCTGAAAATGGTCCTGAACGGGGACGAGGTGGTTACGGTCGAGGGCTACTCCAAATAATAATAATTAAGGGGAGCTTCCAAAAAAAAACGTATTTTTTTGCTCTTTTTGGTACTTAACCCTTCGTGCGCGAGTCCGACTCGCACTTGGCCGGTTTTTAATCAGCTGTTGCTATCGCGCCATTAGTTGTCGGGAGACCATTAAATGATGTTTTATATCCCTTGTCTACAGACGATATGACGGTCTCGTACGACCACTCGCGCGGGGTCTCCATCGTGTGGAGCCACCTGAAAGTGGTTCTGAACGGGGACGAGGTGGTTACGGTCGAGGGCTACTCCAAATAATAATAATTAAGGGGAGCTTCCATAGAAAAAGCGTGTTTTTTGCTGTTTTACGGAACCCTTCGTGCGCGAGTCCGACTCGCACTTGGCCGGATTTTAATCCGCTGTTGCTATCGCGCCATTAGTTGTCGGGAGACCATTAAATGATGTTTTATATCCCTTGTCTACAGACGATATGACGGTCTCGTACGACCACTCGCGCGGGGTCTCCATCGCGTGGGGCCACCTGAAAATGGTCCTGAACGGGGACGAGGTGGTCACGGTCGAGGGCTACTCCATGGAGCGGCCGCTGGACGACCACGAGGTCAGAGTCGAGAGGAGCGCGGCCGAGGGCTTCGTGCTGCCCTGGAACAGAGTCTGGTAAGGAATTATTAAACTAGCTGTGCTTGGAACCTAGTGCGCGTGGATAGGTGACTTTGAATAAATGAAAAAAAAAAGAATTCAGAAAAGCAGTGCGATGCACATGTTCAAGTACAATATTAATGCACGCGTGCGACAGAGATAGATAGCAGCGGGTTAACGCTCAAATTCCGCTGTGCTCCGTGAGCGGCCTTTAGCATTTTAATTTCCCTGTGGGAAAGATAAAAAAAAACAAATGAAGGCGCTTATCTTTTAGAATATCATTCATTTTAGGGCTGTAACCATCGACTCCGTGCGCGTGATATTCCCATACAAGCACCGCTTCGCCGACGCGGTGCAGGGCGACTTCGTGTCCCTGTTCAAGTGGCTCAAGAGGATCCATGGCATCGGCAAAGCTGTGGGTGAACGACCGCTGCCTAGTGATTTGCATATCAAGGTAAACAGACTCTTTCCTATCATCAGAAAAAAATTAAGAAGTCAATCTTCTCTGCCCCTGCTTACATCCAACATAATACATCCGTATTGTTTTCGTTATCTTTGAATATTGATTATTTTTAATAGATCGAGGAGCTTCTTATAGAAATGAGCGACGATCCGTTTGAAGTAAAGCTTCGGGATAACTATGAGCTTTTAGAAGACGAGTACAAGGAAAGCCAGAAGCGAAGGACTATGCTGGATGCCAAGGTAAGCACTTGTAACCCTATATCTGCCTTGTCATGCAGCAACTGTTAAACTGATTTGAATTAAAAAATACAGACTTGGATATTATCACGTCTTGTTTCCCAAACGGGGTAGGCTGAGTTGCTCTACTTTGTAATGAAAACACTAAATTAGAGAACTGATAAAATAATAACGATATTTTCAACGACAGGCCAGCAACTTGTGCCTTTTAACTTTAACCCCAAAATTATGCTAGAAATGGCTGTGCAACGTGAAATAGTCAAGGTTATGCCTATTTAGCGTTTCATGTACTCCGCCTATCCCATTTGACAACACAGGCGTGATGTATATCCATAAAAACTAGTGCAATTCACAAATTAAACCCTCCTGTAGCGTCATTACTCAACTCGCCTAACAGGTCCAGGAGCTCTGCAAGCCTCACCTCTTCCTACCCGCGGGGAAGGTAGAGGAGCTATACTCAGCCCTGCGGCAGAAGGACGCGCAGATATACGTGCAGCGGTGCCGCGCCGCGCCGCCGCCGCGGACCAGGCTCGTGGCCTGCTGCCTGTCGCGCCTGCGCGTGATAGCTTTGGCCGACCCGACCATACATGGCCCTGCGAAGGCACAGGCTAGACTGCGGGATATTGACTACGACAGGTATATGTGGGGAAAGAAAGAAAGAAACATTTTTTAGGTCCCAAACCATCAACTTACAAAAGCATAGAGGACAGACCCCGTACCACGGGGTCTATACGAGTACTAATATCATGAGTATATGAGTATATGAGTACTAATGTCATTTTGGTTGTGAAAAATCGCCTGATGAGGTGAAAAAGATTTCGCCTGACGGTAATATTTTTTTGGAACGGAATCAAGTTCGCGCATCGCTTTTTTTTGATAAAATTATGCAAATTCCTGCTAGGTTGCATGCCGGCTGTAACGCACCTTGCGTTTAATAGTGAAATAAACGAATCAGACAGCAGTTTTCTGTTCGAAATCTTAACTGATTTGGTATTCCGTATGATGGCTTATGGATTCAGAATCCCGTATTCGTAATCGAAACGTTGTCTGGTGTATTTACGGAATCCCGAATCGATATGTCGATTCCAAATTCCGCAACGGAGTTCCGGTATGTGGCCGCCATAGACCTTCATATTTTACGGCCCCTCTTTATGTTTTATGCTTGAACTGTTCTGTGGCAGTCCGTGGGGCGAGGACGTGGAGTTCGCGACGCTGTGGTGCCGCGCCGTGAGCCTGCGGTGCGCGCAGTGGCAGCTGCTGCTGCGCGACTTCCCGCAGCCGCTGCTGCGGATGA
>BHDV01070698.1:197230-214254 GCA_005406045.1 Adoxophyes honmai | reverse complement strand
CTAGAGGTACGCCGGCCAGTGGCAGCCGCTGCTGCGGATGAGCGCCCTGCGGCTCTGGGGCGCGCTCTGCGGCGCCGAGGAGCTGCCGCCGGCTAGAGGTACGCCGGCCAGTGGCAGCCGCTGCCTCCCTATAGGCTATACCTGCTGACTGCTGCACATAATGAATACTATACCTGCATATCGGTCGGTACCGATCCGAACAGATTTATCAAACAACTAATTCTCTGTCTTTCAGAGCTGCACAAAGTAACCTTTTAATAATACATTCGTAATATATGTTACTTTCTATCTTCCAGCGGTGCGCACAGTGACCGTAGACCAGGGCGCTCCATGGGGCCCCACGGAGCTGGAACGCAGCATGATGCCGCTCAAGTGGTACTACGACCTGTGCTGCGAGATGGCCGAGTTCAGCTACGCCTTCGGGCCGTGCTGGGAGCCCGTCATAGCGCACTGCAACCTGTGTGAGTATATCACAGTATTAGGACACTAAGTCAACGCATGTAAATAGAGAATAGGCTGGTGGAGGGTATGTGTTTGCGAAGATGCAAACTTTTCAAAACAATGGCGCGTCGCGCTGACCGCGTGCTTCATCGCCCATCCCGCGCCGTTCACCGCTCACCACCATTTGGTCTGCGTTTCGCTCACGGCTCAAAAATTATAAAAAAAACATCACGATGAAATACTATCACTATTACCATTCATTTGTTTTGCCTTCCCGGAACCTTTTCACGAAAACTTGAACTTTATGGTGTGGTATTAAAGTTCAAATTGACTTTTAAGTGCTGTTTTTGTTGTTTTTAGACCTCTTCAGGCAATTTCTGAAAATTTTCTCTGATTAAGGACCATCTTTGTACTTCAAGGTATATTTAAAAAAAAAATTGCGATATCGATCCAGCTGTTCTCGAGATTTGCGCTTAGCGACGCATTCAGCGATTTATTTTTACATCATACAGATATAGATTTATAACTATTCACAATTCTACGGTTCCAGCCTTCGACCAAGTGTCCAGACCTTCTCTGGACCCCTCAGCTCCCCTGTCCTGGTGGGACAAGGTCCGGCTGCTGCTGCACGGGCGGCTGACGGCGCACTGCGGCAAGTTCACCTGCCTGCTGCACGTGTCGCTGGACCCCTACAACACCACCGAGGAGATGGAGCTGACCTGGACGGACCTCGTGCTGGATTGGACCAATGGTGAGTGGTTACTGTACAGGTGCTGTTAACCCTTGAGGAGTTATCGGGGTTTATGTTGGCGACGGAGCTTACCTGGATGGACCTTGTGCTTGATTGGACCAATGGTGACAAGTTTCAAGCTATGTGGTTATGGATTTTGTGCTGTTAACCATTGAGGAGTTACGATCCACGGTAGACGCCACTGAGGAGGTGAAGCTGACCTATACGGACTTCTTGCTGGATTGCACCAACGTTGAGCAGTTTCAAGCTGTTCCGCTGAGTTGACGTGATCCATGGTAGATATAGCTATAACATTACAGGGCTAATGGAGGTTGCCTAGACGGACTTCATTCTGTATTGGACCAACGGTGACTAGTTTCATGTTGTGAGGATGTTGCTCTTGTGCTGCTAACCATTGAGGAGTTGTTGGGGTCTATAGCTATAACATGAAGTGATGGAGCTTACCTGGACGGACCTTGTGCTCGATGAGATCAACGGCGAGCAGTTGCAGACTGTGAGATTTCTGTTCTTGTGCTGCTAATCATTGAGCTCTATAGTCAAAAGCTGATGATACAGCATTATCATGGGAACTAAACTGTTTACAATTTCTCAACAAAAGTAACTGTCAGTTCGGTTTGAATCTAGATAGCGCTAGAAGTATATCTTTACCAAACTATACATAATTAATATGGTTCTGTGAACCTTTGTCCTTTACCTCTTGAAAAAACTTCAATTCCAGGCAAGCTCGGCTTCCTCGGCGAGCTGAACGTGTTCGTCCGCACGGCGAGCAAGTACGACGACTGCCGCGTCCTGCGCGTGCCGGCGCTCAAGCTGGCCATCAAGCTGGGCTGGCTGTGCGTGGGGGACGCGAGGGACCATCACGCCGTGGCTCCTTGCGCTCCAACAAGACTTCCAGAGTACTCCAGTAACCAGGTGAGCTGGTTTATGTTACCAGGCATTGACGAAAAAGCCACTAGACATGTGATAAGGGCCACCCAGTCCTGCAAACCATTAGTGGCTTGTCACTTGTAAATGTCAACCGTCACTGTCTCAGAAACTGTACAGAGTCAACAAAAACATAAAGGAAAAAGCCTCTAGCGTTACGCGCGATCTTGGGCCGTCCAGTAAGAGCACATCGATCGCTGCGATGGTTTGGCGTTTATCCTTGGTCTCTTATTAATTTTGACTAAAGTTTTCAATATGAAAGTGTCATGTGGTTGTTTTGTTATTTTCTAGGAACATGATTCGTACCGCGCGTTTCGATCGCAGAACTTGGATCTGCATATCAGTATGGAGACAAAGCCAATAGAGAAGGACGGACCCGTTCTGCTACTGTATGGAAGTACACTTAGGTTAGTAGAAAAACCTAAGCCATTTTATAAAAAGTCGACCATTTATTTTTTCTTTCAATTCGAATGAAATTTATAAATTATATTTTTTTTTACACATTTTGTGACTTCACTCCGAGACCACCATTCTAAGTAAATGAATAAAGTAACTTTTTTTTTTGCCGACAATTATTTTAAATACTGTGTATCATTTGTATTCCTGACTTTGAGTAGGAAATCATTTTTTTTTTATTGAGAAAGAAAGCATTTCATTTTAGAAAAAAAATCCTGGACAAAACGATTCTTAAACTTTTTTAGGTATCCGAAATCCGGCCGGATACTGAAGTACTATCCAGTATCCGGCCGGATACAGGATAGTTACCAGATATCCGTTTGATCTCCAATTAACAGATGGTTCGAGAGCCTGAAGCTCATCCTATCGGGCGTGACGCGGCCGACGCGGCGCGGGCGCGTGTTCCGCAACGTGCGCCCGCGCAAGCCGCAGCTGTCGCGGCATTACCGCGAAGTCAGCGCTGCTGTCACGCTGCATAATTTACAGGTAACCTGCACACGTGGCGTGAAAAATAAATTAGAAGCCCTGGTATAATATCGACTCACCGATAGCTTGACGATCTGCAAGTTCTAGTAAAAGCCCTCGTCACTTTATTTTCATTCATAGTTTTTTCAGTCACTCTTCATTCCTAAGTCACTTTCCTGGGGCCTCTTAAACAGAGGGTCGTAGATTGGAATGCCAGGCTCATACATTTGGATTTTTCGGATTTATGTGCTAAATAGAATTCCATAATTACCACGAGCTATTCGGTCAAGGAACTTTGTACGAACGAAGTAATACAATGCTGTGTGTGATCGACACTCATACTGAGAATAGGCCTGTGCTTCGACAATTTATTATTTACCTCTAAAAGAAGAAGAGAACCCTTGTAAGATCATGTCGTTCTGTCAGTCAGTCTACCTGTCTCTCAAGATCCCTTTTCTTAGGAACGTAGTTTAGTACTAGCTAGATAATGAGGCCATTCAAGTATCGAAGACCAAATAACTTTCCAGGTATTCTACTGGTCCTCATCGTCCATGCAACGCGGCATCGAAATGCTGGGCGTGAGGGTCACATGTGGCTCCAAGCACAAGCTGACCCTGGTCAAGGCCAACGACAACCTGGTGCGAAGACCCAGGGCTAATTGGACCACGGGGTACACCAACTGCGACCTGAGCGACGCGGAGATCTGGCTGAAGACCCCTGCTGCTGTGGCTGCTGACAAAGAAGGCGACGAGGTTAGTAACTTAATTGGCTTCGAATGTAGACTATTTTTTCTCGAAGCTGATGGTAATGTGATGCGAAGACCGCGAGTGGGCTGGCTATCTTCAAGAACAGGACGAGTCCCTGAACCATTGGTTACAACAACTGTGATGAGTGACAGGGAGATCTGGTTGAACACTTCTGCTGTTGTAGCTGCTGACAAATAAGGTGACGAGGTTAGTAATCTAGATTCAAATGTGGACTGTCCCTTTTCAAAGCTGAAAGCAACGTGGTGTGAAAAGTATAACTATCTCGTATCAAATTTTATGGTGAAGACCAGTAGGCTTGGCAAGGTAACACGCGCATGTCATCTCGTGTTGTATAAACTGTCTCTCGATTTATGACATCTCTAGTTAAGGTAGGTGTCGACTGGTTGGCTCCAAGAACTAGACGACCCTGGCTAACGACAGCCTCACGATCCAGTTAAATATGCTGAGGTCTTAATAGTATTTTTTTTTGTTCATGTCTAATCCCTTAACTTTCTAATGGCTTCAGAACTCATCAGTGCTGTGCCCGCCGGCCATGGAGAAGTGCTACTGCCTCTCTGTTCGGCGCGTCTCGTACGGGCGCGAGGCGGGCGAGGCGGCGCCAACGCACCGGCTGGCCGTGCACGACCTGCGCGGCGCCTGGACCAAGCTCAACCGGGACCTGGCCTTCGCGCTCATAGACACCTACATCAAGAGCCAGGTACGGACACTCTGCGGTTCAGTGTTGCGACTAGAGGTGAAACGGAGATCCGGTATCCGGCCGTGTCTTCACTATCCGGCCCGGTACCTAATAGTAATTCAGTATCCGGCCGGATTTCGGATACATATTTAAGTAAAAAAAATAGCTTCGTTCAGTTTTCGTTTTTTTGATGATACATATTTATTTTTAATGCAAACATAGAACTACAACGATACGCATAAACAAAAACAAACTGACACGGGCGAACACTCAAACGCCTCCCAAGTTGTCGCGATCTGTGCTCATGTGCGACAACACGCGGACCGCGCACGAATGTTTCCGAAAGGGCCGAATATTGGGCGCTCTGGCCTCGCAGCGTGCCGAATATTCGGTATCCAATATCCGGCCAAACCACTATTCGTTGCTCTAATATTTACTTTACTTTTCTATACTTTAGACCTTTAGGTACTTAAAAGATGGTAAACAATCTTGACATGTCTTTTTATTGAAATACACAGTCTAAAAATGAAAATCGTTACACTATACAATTCAATTATGAAAGTTAATGATTTTTTCATACCTAAATTGTAAAATGTAAAGATTTTGATTTATAAAGTGTATGTTTAAATAAAAAGACACGTCAAGATTGTTTACCATCTTTTAAGTACCTAAAGGTCTCTAGTATAGATATCAATTTATTGAACTATACCATTTTTTAACGGATTCCGGAAACTGTAGTGGGATTTATTTTTTCTTATACAGCAACTCAAGAAGAACTTATCGACGAAGGCGCTGAAGGAGGATGAGAAGGAGGCGACGTCGCCGAAGCACCAGCGGGAGCTGGACGTCGTGTCGCCCCCGCCGGCCTCTGCCGCTCAGGTAACAATACAGGGCGTCCCATGGCTACATTCTCGTATAATGCAAAGATTTACTGAAAGAAAACATTTTGACGTGACAACGTCTTATAAATTGGTTTGCCTGGTGACACTTCAAGAAACTGCGTTACGCTCCGCTCCCGTTATGCGCTCACAATGAGAGCGAGTGAGAGGCACGCGTCCGCCTAAGAGCGAGAGAGACAGACATAAAGAGTAAAGTACCACTCAAAGTCGTTGTCACGTAAAACTTTCGCCCGTATACCGGCTTTACAGGCAACCAGTTTTTATTTAAATTAAAAATAGAACTTAAACTGCATTTATACATTTTAAGCATAAGCGTCGAACTCACTCACAGAATTAAAGTGTAGTGACTGAAATGCCTAGCGACTGAAGAACTTTTCTTTTTTTGTTATTACATATTTTAAATGCAATCGAAACATTTTATCTGTCATTATAACTATAAGGCCCTGGGCAGACGACAGACTATCCGCGACGGATTTTTTAGTCTGTGAAAATAGAAACTATGGAATTCCATAAGCAGTAACGACACGATGCGACGTGTAAAAAGTACGGTGCATACAATTCACGCAGACTTTTTGTGCGCCGCAGACTCGATCGTACAAAAAGTCTGTCATCTGCGCTGCGTCTAGGTAGTATGACGTAACGAGTTGTTACACTACACAAATTTGTGGAAGAAACTATACCTTGTTTTCAACTATTGCGATAAGTCTTCGGTAGTATAGTGGTAAGTATCCCCGCCTGTCACGCGGGAGACCGGGGTTCGATTCCCCGCCGGAGAGATCTTTTTGTATTTTTATTTTACTTTACGCAAGTTTTTAAGACCAAAAACATACTTATTTATTAATATTTTAGTTTTGATGCACAATTTTCTTTTTCTTTCAGTCGAACAATGCACCCGGTTCTAACGCAGAAGGAATGCTTGCCGCACTAGTAGCCGAGGCCGGTAGCGAAGCACCCGTAGTTTTTAGCGACGAGCTAAGCGGAGCCGAAGGGGACGCGCCGCCGTCCCAGCAACCGCACCCGAGACACGTTTTGGATGATGAAAACGCTCATACTGCTTTTCTCAGTAAGTGTACTTTCTTCCACCAATCACAGATGGCGCTTTGTATAGTTTAACAAGTAGCGCGATAGATGGCGTTGTTTGTCAGTCACTACTTAGGTGTGATACAGAAAGCTACTGTTACTGTAAGCTAGGTGGCGCTAGATGTCGCCAATATTAAAGTTTATTCGGGACTCCGCGAATGGAAATAGAGTTTATATTTAGAAGGAAAGAAAGAAAGTTACCAACGAAAATTCGACAAGATTTGATTTTTTATATGTAACTTGTGTCCCATTAATGCGTTATTTGCTCATTAAATTATGTATAATATGCGATATTTTTTTTTGTTTGGAGGTTAATAAATAAATCTTTTATTGTGTGTACAATTCACTATCTACAATTTTTTATTATAAAAACGACTGATTCTGATTGTTATTTTGTATTTTCACAATAAAATAATTCGAAACAAAAAAAACCGACTTCAAATTAGCAATATTTTAAAATATCGAATCGTAGCGAGTGGAACAAAGTAGTCTCTGCCTACCCCTGTGGGAAAGAGGCGTGACGATATGTATGTATGTATGTATCGAATTGATAACCTTCTCCTTTTATGAAGTCGGTTAAAAACGACTGTTTCTGATTTTTGTTTCCATATTGGACAACAGTTTTTTTAGTGTTCAAATGTTTCACCATTTCTTTGCTACATCATTAATTCATTATTTATTCAGAAAATTGTAAGTAAGTAAGTAAACACTTTATTGTACAAAAGGAAAAAAACACAAAATACAAAAACAAAATTATATACAAATGAAATGGCGAAGTACAAAAGCGGACTTATCCCTTAAGGGATCTCTTACAGCCAACCTTTGAGAGGCAGAGAGGACTAAATTATTGACACCGACAACAATTGTTGTTCTCTAGTCGAGCTGGTGAACTCGCAAGTGGTGCTGAAGGGCTGCGAGTCGGGCGGCTACGTGATCCTGTGCGCCGCGCGCGCAGAGGTGCGGCAGCGCGTGCGCCGCGCGCCCGCCGCCACCGCCTGGTCCGGGGCCCTGTCAGCCATGCAGTACTACGCCACCGTCAGCGCCGGCGAGCGCGACCAGCTGGACGGTGAGCCCTGGCCGGCGCGCTGGCCGCCATGCAGTACTACGCCACCGTCAACAACTTTTTTCAATTGTCATCTGTATTTCATCTATGTTTCAGATCTCGACTATGATCGTCGATTACATCATTCAGGGTCGACTTAACCTAACCAGAATAAAATTTTGTCTCGGAATTAGTCGCTCTTAGGGCTCTTTCAATTTAGACGTTTTGTGTCGGACCGCCCGCTGCAGCGTCGAAACGACCGTCCGTACGCCGTACGACAAATGCACCGCTGCGGCATTACAGCAGTCCAATACGAAACGCATAAATTGAAAGCGCCTCACTCGCTCTTTTCATATGAAAAATTATTTACTTTTCTCGCGAGTAAAGAGCGACTTATTCCGAGACTTTTTATTCACGTTTGATTGTATGCATCCTTTTTCTAACCAACAGAAAACATCCAGTGGGTGTCAGTGGACGAGATATCGGAGCGCGGCGGCGCGGAGATCAGCGAGCTGCCAGACGTACCGCGGCTGGTGGGCAGCGGGCACTCGGCCGGCGGGGTCATCGGCCGCACCGTGGGGCCCGGGGGGCACGCCGGCCTCGCGCAGGTGGGCCGCGGGGCACGCTGTGGGCCACACGGCGCCCCAGACACACTTACAGCGAGCTGCCGGACGGGCCGCGGCTGGTGGGCAGCGGGCACTCGGCCGGCGGGGTCATCGGCCGCACCGTGGGGCCCGGGGGGCACGCCGGCCTCGCGCAGGTGGGCCGCGGGGCACGCTGTGGGCCACACGGCGCCCCAGACACTTTTTTTTCTTCGACTGTCTATTCTTATTTCACATATTCACATACAGAAAATATATTTGTGAATTTATGGGTCACACTTTTTTCCGCTAAATTTTGTTTGTTTCGCTAACAATGACAGACATGAGCGCCATCCTGGAAATATTCCAAATCTTACGTAAAACGTCGATGGAGCTTCGAGTCGACTATTTTTTTGGTTGGCTTTGTACGAAGCTAAGTACGAAAATAAGTGTTTTTTTTATAATGTCGAACATTATTTTGTGCTAAAGCGTATTTTTTAAAGTATTTAATGAAATGAAACACTAAATGTTTACACTTCGATTTTTCTAAGTAGGTTTTAGAAAATTACATTTGAAATTATGCAACCATAAATTGTATTGTATGTAATGGAAGTCTGGTTGTTTCTTAGTGCCCTCTATGTGGCCAAATGGAGCTATGTTGGTGTGACCCACATATGGGGCAAGGGACTAAAAGTTTTAAGCTCCAAATGCACCGATAGCGGAAACGGGACGGCACGTTACGCTATCGGTTGTAATATTCAAATTTATACTAAAGAGCGCGCACTAAACACCGACCGGGAAATAAGTGTTTCGTTAATCATCGAGCCATCGCGACGCGTGCTCCGCTGCAGCTTTTAGCTTGGAGCTTTAATCACACGAGCACAGTCTACAACCAGTATATCATCCACAGCTGCAACGCATAGTGTCGCGCTGCGCGTGCGAGTTCTACTACGTGTCGCACGACTCGGCGGTGGGGGGAGGCGCGGGCGGCTGGGCCGCGGCGCCGCAGCCCTACGACTCTTTCACACTCATGCACCATGATTTGGACGTGTGTACTAACTCGCTACAGGTAAGACAAAAAAAAACATTTGATGAAAAAAAAAAAAGGATTTGTGGGAGTAAGAGTAGTTGTGCTCAAGTTGGGCACAATAAGTATGTGTAATGTAATATTTGTGGTGAAAAAAAAAAAGCAAAAAGATCTCTCCGGCGGGGAATCGAACCCCGGTCTCCCGCGTGACAGGCGGGGATACTTACCACTATACTACCGAAGACTTGCGAGAGAGCGCGAAAATACGTAACATGTTTGCAATGTTACATCTGCGAATGACTTGCTGATTTACGTCAGTGCCTACAGTTTAGTAAAAATTAAGTTAGGGCCGGCGCTGACTGCCGGCATGGCACGGCGTGGCAAAGGATTTTGTTACTGATCTGAGAAATGCCGCGGCATGGCACAGCGTGCCGAAGCATTTCACGGTTTATATTTTTGGATGCTGCGGCACGATTTGCCGTGCCGTCCTCTGCCATGCCGGCAGTGAGCGCCGGCCCTTAGCGATAAAGATAGCTGCTACCATTATTTTTTTGAGTAATTTTTTTGCTATCGCGAGGCCTTAAATTATAAGTTATTATACCTTATCGGTTTAGGTAGTTAAAACAATATAAACAATCTTGACATGTCTTTTTGTTGAAATACACAGTCTAAAAATGAAAATTGTTACACTATACAATTCAATTATGAAAGTAAATGATTTTTTCATACCTAAATTGTAAAATGTAAAGATTTCGATTTATAAAGTGTATGTTTAAATAAAAAGACACGTCAAGATTGTTTACATTGTTTTAACTACCTAAACCGATAAGGTATAATTAATTCACCGCGATTTTGTCTGCTTATAGTTCACTTAAACTTGTCCGAGAGAATCGGGTATTTATATGGTACAAAAAGTGGTAGACCACCTTTATGGACTCTTAAACTAGATAATTTACATTATATGTATACATACATACAACGTGACTCTATTCCCAAATGACTATTCCACGTTTCGTAGCCACTTTTAGCATCCACATCCGGCATCCACGGCGTCACGATGTTTTTTTTTGTCAAAAGTATTTTTACATTGTGACAACAGAAGAAAGAGAGAGTTATTTATTATTTTAAACCCGATACCACGCGATACCTAAAACCCCATCTCAGTATAAAACTGTTCCAACAGTACGCGATGCTGCTCGACGTGGTGAACAACGTGGTGCTCCACGTGGAGCCGGAGCGCCGGCGCACGCTGGAGCGGCGCGCGCGCATGCGCTTCCAGCTGCAGCTGCACCAGGACCAGGACCCGCGCCAGCTCATCCACCGCCTGCAGACGCAGGTCAGCCCCCACTGTGTCTGGCTGGTCACTAGCCAGTGGCGCACGCTGGAGCGGCGCGCGCGCATGCGCTTCCAGCTGCAGCTGCACCAGGACCAGGACCCGCGCCAGCTCATCCACCGCCTGCAGACGCAGGTCAGCCCCCACTGTGTCTGGCTGGTCACTAGCCGGTGCCGGATTAAGCCTGGGGCGGCAAAGCTGAATGAGGAGCCCGAAAGTTTAGGATTTGATCAGGGGTACACCGAGGCATTTGAAAGGGACCCAGGACTAAAGGCCCGTGGCGGGATCCTTTTAATAATCCGCCACTGTTACAGGCTTTTCATGAAACTTCAACAGTTTATCAGCTTCATAGGGTAGACGGCTAAAACCAACTATTTAGTCCGTCACATAGATCACCAAAAAACATTAAACATATTTTTTTATTTTATTTGACAAAACGAAAATGACGATAATACAGCGCTTAAAAGTTTCGCGTGATGTTACTATATGGTACAATTTTTGTCACCTAGGCGTGACGTCACAAGCCTCCACTCCGGAAGTTTGACGATCTATTCGACATCTTTACTGTAATGAACGACACTCTACTTTTTACTTTTACTACCTTTGAATTAGGGCTGAAATTGTCGATCATTGATGCAGCGTAGATAAAAGAATGCGTCCAAATTAAACAAAAAGATCTCTCCGGCGGGGAATCGAACCCCGGTCTCCCGCGTGACAGGCGGGGATACTTACCACTATACTACCGAAGACTTATTGCGATTGGCGAAATTAGTCATTATAAGCTATCGACGCACCGTAGCTCATTATTATGCCTGATTACACAATCGGAACAGATGTTCCATTCCATTATCAATCGTTTACATTGGCTTATTGGTGATATCATTTCTTTGTTTATTCACCAGTGCTATTTGTAGTAATAAGAAATGCTTTACCTACGATTAATGTTAAATGAATGATTAAACTCTTTACTAGAAATAAGGATATTTATTTGTTTTCCTTCTACATATCTTATTAAGGTTATTTGTTCGCGATGACGTATTGATATAGTACCTAATCGATTTTCCTTCGTTCATATTATGAACAAACAAGTATGAAATCAGATTTCTGTACATTTTCCGTTTACTTACGTCAAATACCTACCTGTTTCCACCGAGAATTCTGCGGTCGTTGCTTTCGGGAATAATTCTCACTTACCATTTCAAAACAAAAACCTATGTTCGTGGTAGCCAAGTTGTTTGTGCGCAAAGGAAGCATTTCCTTGTAAAATTCATATGAAATAAAACTAAACCCTTTTGTAATACAAAGAAGACAAACCAGCATAATCATATCATGCCCCATACCCTGTGGAGTAGAGCGAGACAACAGACAGTCACTCTCTTCTGTTCTGGTATACTTCTCTCGTTGCGTTCACATTCATCCCTCTCGTCATATCTTCACGCTCGATGGTTTCGGGTACTTCTAATCTAGCCCCTCTTCAATACATCGCTGTTCCGGTAATTATACGTTCTTCGCAGCCCCTTCTAGCATAGGTTTAAAAACACAGATATTTGGGATAATATCACCTGTCAAAAATACTCCAGCGCCCTGAATGACTCGACTCACGTTTCCCTGCACCGGCCCAGTGTCGTAACCCCGAAGGCCGCTCGCAACTTGCTATTTCGGGCGCGGTGACCGCACGCCGTTTGCAGCGAAAATAAACGGACGCCTTGCAGCGTTGCCGATCTTAACCGGCTGGTGGAATATTGGGATTGCTCCCAAAGCTTCGTGTACAGTCAAGGACTTTAATTCCTGAGCCACCATGGAACCAATTCAAAGTAAACGTCATAGTGACATCCCATTGAGTATCAAGGGATATCGTAGTGATTTTTTTCTTTGGAAAGGTTCTATGGTGACTCATGAATTAAAGTCCTTCACCGTTCGTGGTCTATCGTTTGTCGTTTGTTTACAAGAGCTTAATCTGCTAGATCAAAACATACTACTAAATGTGTAACTCCTCAAAAATGAGATTTGATATATCATTTAATATCAATAGTTTAGTTTTGAGTTACGATGCATTTCGAATTACCTCGGTTTTGATCTAGCAGTGCGATTATGGTCTAAGTTGAAGGTCTTATAATAGGACCCATTATCAGTGTTGGAAATTCAATGAATGTCGTAGGGTTTGTAATGGTTAGCCGGTACAAGATCTTTACAACATACATACATCACGCCTGTATTCCCTAATGGCGTAGACAGATCACACGAGACGCTGCTGGGACAAAGCTATGACTATTTCATGCTTCATTGCTACTTTCAGTTTATTTTTTAAGTTTATAGGTACAATGGTTATGGGTTGCTATTGCTAGCCTAAAACACACATTAACCTACTTCCCTCAGATGCCTCTCACGATATTCACGGAAGGAACAACCAGATCGACGATGTACTAAAAGGAGGCCAAATTAGGAGTACCCGAAACCGTCGAGCGTGTATGACGAGAGTTATGAATGTGAGTGAAGCGAGAGAAGTATGTCAGAATAGAAGTGAATGGCGCTCTGTTGTCTCTGCCTACCCCGCAGGGAATAAGGCGTGACGGTTATGAATGTATGTATGAATAGAGAGGTGTTATTCAAACTCGACACCACACGGAACTTGCTGGTTTTGACCTCATAAAGCTCTTGCGCAGGTGCGCGAGTCCCTGGCGCGGTTACGGCGGCTTGAGAAGGAGTACTATCTGAAGAACCGGTCCATCTCCGGAGACGACCCTGCCGCCATCGCGGAGTTGAAGAGCTTGGATGACCAGGTAAGATCGAGAACTGGTGAGTGCGACATACCGATGGGTAAAATGATGACATTTTGGGAACACTGGTTCATTAAACATAAATAAAAACAGGAAAGGCTCATTTAACACTCATGCCATTTTTGCTGTATGTACTTTTTATTAAACTTCGACCGTTTAGTTAGTTGTCTGAAGTCGTCAACAACTTCCTTTAAGTCATGATAGATTGCCAAACTACGCTTATCCGTTTTGGCCAATTGTTTGAATGACTAGTCGGATAGTAAAAATAGCGTTACAGTCACCAGCATGTAACGAGATTTTAACCCCCCCCCCCTCGTTTTAATGGAAAAGCGGTGGGCAAACTAATTCAAAACACACACACGAATGGCATCAGAATACTTCGCGTAAGCTAATAAAAAAAAACTGACTTCGATTCAAGAATAGAACCTTAAAAATACATGTATGCAGACGTATCGATTAGCCCACTACCATCATCAGGTGAACGAGTGCAAGGAGACCGTGTGGTCTCTAGGCGAGGAGCTAGACGCGATGGTGCGCGCCTGGCGCGACACGCGGCGCGGCGCCGCGCCCGCCGTGCGCTCGCCCTCGGCGCCGCCGCACCGCTACAACGAGATCTGCTTCAAGTGCGCGCGCTGGCGGCTCACCGACGCCGACGGCCAGCTGGGCATCGCCGACCTGCTGCTCACCAACTTCCTGTGAGTACCTACAAATTGACTTTCTGGCACATCGTTAGAATGCGATCCGTTTTAATCACGCGCTCTGGCGCACTGACGCTGACTGACGGTTTAATATCACTGACTTACTGACTTCAGTGAAAGGCCGGCGGAAATACCTTATCTGCTGCTGGGTAAGTAAATTCCTTGGCGAGCCTCTTTTTGGTTGGTTACTCTGGCTTACACACTGAGCAAGCCTGAGGGCAATATTACTTCACGTGTGTAACATAACAGATACAGATTGCAGCGGGTCAATGCTCGAATTTTGCTGTGCTCTGCGACCGGCTTAAACTCAACGAGATCTACAGTAGTTCTAAGTAGATTGATGTGCAACTTCTGCTCGCCAGGTACACGAAGACGTCCCGCTCGGACGACTCCGTGGAGCACCAGCTGGAGGTGGGCTACCTGCGGGTCACCAACCTGCTGCCCAACGAACCCTTCCCTGAGGTAAGAGTGCGAATGGTTGTGGCGACCCTAGCGTCACCTATCATCGAGTAGTGCAACTTTTGCGACGAAACGTCAACTACGTCACCACCTGTCGAAGTGTTCTACATCTCGCTAACGAAGTTTCAGAGATTGGTTCCATAAATACAACTTCTAACTTTCTCTCTGTGGACTTCGGTCCCCAGGTTTAATATCTGTCTGGAGGGAGATCTAAGTATCTATTGGATTCTTTCCCACAGATCCATTATCTACCGCGCTCGGAATTACGATCGTTATAAATTTGACAGATTGAAACCAATCCCTCTCTGAAATCGAAACAAATGATATCGCGTAGCGTCGACAAAACAGACAGACAGTTCTGTTGGGGATTAGTTTGTCAAGCCCGCTCTACACTCGCGGCGCGAAGTCGCTCCGTGAATTCACGGCGTGAATTTACGCAGCGGCTCACGCATAATAACTAAGCGCGAACGCAAGGCGTGAACAACATCTACACTCGCGATTCGCGGCTTTCGCGGGCGTTCGCGGGTGTTCGCGTCGCGAGTGTAGAGCGCGCATTACACGAAAGCATGTTATCGAGACGGTTGGGATCATGATTGCTTTCCTCCATCAAGTCTATGGCTATTCCGAGCGCGTTAGTTCTGCGGGATGATATCATCATTAATCTACATAATTTAAAGCTACATTTAATAAAGATCGGTCATTTTTTAACATGAAATTACAGCGGGTACAGGTTTTCATTGAAATAAAAAAACTATAACGAAGAAAAACGCTGGTTTTGGGATCAGGTGACCCTAGAGCTGGTTACCCTAGCTTAAAGGTGCAGCGGGGTAATGCGGCCAGCGTCTAGGGGACATGAAGCTATTATCCTATATTTTGTGCAATAAAGAGTCATACAATACAATACGATTCACATACACACAAACACAGTCATACAGTAATATATTATACAGGTGCTGGTCCCGCAAGCGCCGTCGGGCCGCGCCCCACTAGCGCGCCGCGCGGCGCTGCGCGTGTTCTGCCGCGACCGCCCGCCCGTCGGCGGCATCAGCGTCAAGGAGCACTTCGAGGTCAACATCGTGCCCTTCCGGATAGGTATGGACTTAGAACTGAGAAGTTGAGAGCTGTGAAGAGGGATTGCAGAGTTTGAAGATTTGTGACAGATGGTGGGTGGTGAACTGAAAATTGTTAGTCCCTATAATGTCGCATGATTTTACTGAAAAAATTCGGTGCGCGAACTTACACACACTGCTGAAAATCTTACCACGTTAGATGAAGGGGACTGTACAAGCTTTAGTTTAATTTCACCTTTGCCGATGTTTATTCGTTTATCCGTAATCAAATCCAACCAGTTAAATTCAATCACTTCCCGCTTGCTGATTGAACTATTTTATACACTTGTGTAAGTCAGATGACAATAGTTGTATAGTGGTCGGCAAAAAACTTGGCCAGATTTTAAACGGTGGGGGTAAGTTCACGCACTGCTCTGTCTAAGTAAAAACCCTTACCTAAACTTACCATCACCACAAAAAATCTGACCAAGTTTACAGCCAAGCACTATAGTAACTCCCCCTACAGGGTTAACCAAGAAGTTCTTCAACACGATGCTAAAGTTCTGCTTCCCCGAGCGCGACCCTGACGCGATCGAAGACGGCGAGGAAGAAGACGGCACCTTACGCGCCGGCGCCTCCACCGCCAGCCTGGTATCCACCGGCTCCAAGAAGACCAAGAAGAAGAAAGACTCCAACTCTAACTTCTACGTCAAGCGGGATAAGAGAGACAAGGATGATGTTGAGAAGATGAAGGTATGGATTATTTATCTAACAATCGCGTCCGACGCGTATTAATTCGAAATTATTTCTTTTATTCTTCTTATCACCTGTTTTATAAAGAGGACCGATTTTATAAAATAAATGTTATAATACACTGTGCAATACGCCGTAAAGTAGGTCTGATGTAGATAAATACTTATTCAGGATGGATTTAGTGTTATGCTGACGGTCTTATATGTTTTTATATGTAGGAGATTTTAAAACGCTCGCTGCATGTATCGTAGAGGCGAGCGTGATGCTATCGTCGGTGACCGCGCAGCGGTGCCGTCGAGCTGCGTGTATGGCCGCATATGCGTCAACGTTGACGGTCGTCAGTGCTCACCGCTCAGCAAAACCTCCCTTTATATCAAACATATCTACTGTCAGAGCTGACTGTCAGCGTGACACTAAAACTAGCCTAAAGCTACCATCTTTACACAGGAGCGTGCAGAGAAGAACAAACTATTCATCTACATCAAGATCCCCGAGGTCCCGGTACGCGTCTCCTACAAGGGGAGCAAAGAGAAGAACCTGGAAGACGTGCGGGATCTCCCGCTCGTGCTGCCTACCCTGGAGTACCACAACGTCACGTGGACCTGGCTCGACCTGCTGCTGGCCACCAAGAGCGATACCAGACGGTGAGTGGAATGACCCCTCATCAGTGACTCTTTTTCCCCTTATTCGTCTTGCTTCATCCCTCTTTTACTATCGCATTTCACCAACTGAGCTTAACAGGATTGATTTGGACTTCAGTTTCTAACTAGCTGGGTGACCGAGCTTTACTCGGATTATTTTTTGCATACATTGAAATACTGGTAATACAAGTTGTAAAACTAATAT
>BHDV01070698.1:168680-186046 GCA_005406045.1 Adoxophyes honmai | reverse complement strand
AAACCTTACTCTCCCACACACGATACGTAACGCATTTTCCGCGACGTCTCCGGCGCCGGCGCAGTCCGTGACCCCGTTCCGCCGCGGCCTGCGCGCGCAGCCCATTGTACACTAACACGAGTAGTAAACAAGAGACGCGGTTTTGATAACTATCGCAAACTTGTAGTACATACCTACAACGTGGGCTTTGTGACACAAAAATACAATCGGGATAGTTTTACAGCAATCTTCCCAGCCCTTCTTAGGGTAAGGGTAAAAACGGGACCCTACTACTGAGACTGCTGTCCTGTCAACCTGTCACTATTCTACCTGCCACGTCAAAATCTGAGAAAATATACTAAAAATGGTTCCGAAACCTGAAATAGTCATGGTTTTGTCTATGTAGCGTTTTATCTGCTCTGCCTACCCCATTTGGGACTACAGGCGTGATGCATGTATGTATATAATTAAACAACCGTCACGTATCTAAAAGTATCACAACTCAAGAATCGAAACAGTTGCGTCCGAAATGAAACGTGTGCTCAAATATTGGCATACCACAATTCCCCACTCGAAACCCAGAAGTAGTAGCATGTTGATTTTTATACCCGACATAATATATGTCTCTCTCTAACCAAACGTGAAAAAAAGAGACAAATGCTTTTTATGTATAAATCGGGTATAAATAGTAAGGTAGTAGCTACTAAGGTCTGAGCACGCGAACCAGACGGCAAAGAAGTGAGAAATCGCGATTACAACAGCTCGTATTAAGAAATAATGTAAGTCCAGGACTTACAAAGTAAGCAGTGCCTACCGGCTGTCATCTAGCTCAATATTTAAAATTATAATATGTGGGTAGTTACGAGCAAACGGAAGTAGGTACCTACATGAAGTAAGTGACACGAATTCAATGGACAATTTTGTTGGAATTGACCATAATAATAACAAGAAGTAAGTAGATACCACATAAGATATGAATTTTGCTAAAATAGCAGCGTCAAGAGCCACGCTCAGCATGATGTTGCGGCAAGCTGCAGCGCCTGCAGCGTTAAATTTCAGTGCGACCCTGGTAACGTAAAACTGAAAAACTAATAAAATTTTAAATTCACATTGCAGGGAAACTGCTCTAAACTGCCGAATGGGTTCACTGCCAATATTCATACACTAATTAATCCTTAATTGCAGCGAAGGTCAAAGTCAGTGTGAACTCGAAAACGGTCTAACTGAACAATTAACGCCACATGTATGGCCGTCTTTATTAGGTAGTACTTCAGAATGTATGTATAGGATGGTGAAGCATCTTTAAATAGGCCATAACCTCATAAGATCTTTGAACTAGGTTTCGGAGACTACTTATTATGTCTAAACATGCCTCTCCATTTCTTCCGTGGATGTCGTAAGAGGCGACTAAGGTCATAGGTTCAGTCTTGTCACTAACTACTAACTTTTAACATTAAACTTCCGTGAGACTCACTCATCTTATAAAATACGGATAACTCACGTTATAAATCGAGTTTAGCTCGACATAGATGACCTAGATGAAGGGGGAATTAGTCCGAAACATGTCGAGCTAAACTCGATTTATAACCTGAGTTATCCGTATTTTATAAGATGAACTACTAACTTGTTAGTCTTGTTACTATTATACCTGCCAGCTGAAAACCTTAAAAATATATTTGACATGGCCATGAAATGGGAAGTAGTCATGGTCTACCTCTGGGAATACAGGCGTGATGTTTAAGTGCAAATTTAAAATCGACCCAATCGCTTGGAAGAACAAAAGAGTGACGAAGCTGCAACTTGTAAATTGGTAATGCACTCCTCAATTACTAGTAATCCATGATTCACGAATTCACTCAAGATGGCCAGTCATTACAGATGATTTAAGTGGCTCCTTCAGGCGATGACACTGGTGATGATTTCGAAGAAACAATGCCATGAATTTGAGGCGTTACGTTAAGTAATTGTTTTTTGACAGTTAACAGTTCTGTAGTGGGAACCAGCTAGTGAGAGATCCAGATGACGTAATTAAAATCATCGAATTCGTGGAATCATCATGCCTGTAAGTATGCTCAAGAGGTGTAGGCAAAGGCTACGGACCGTCAGTCAAAACCATGCATACTTCACGCTTTGCAGCCACTTTTAGCATATTTCTAGGTTTCAATTTAATAATTCTAGTTTGTCGCCAGATGCATACCTAAACCTATTTATCCTTAGTCATACATACATACATACATATTCTCACGCCTGCATTCCCAAGAGGGGTAGGCAGAGCACGTGAATTCAAAAATCCAGTGCCACGTTTAGCAATTTCAGGGTAACCAGATGGTTAAACGTATATTGCAGTGACATGATAGGACAATACACTAACCCTTTCCCAGAGTCGACTCTTACGACACCCACGGGAAGAAAGGGGGAGGTGCTATTCTAACCCGGCTCCACACGGGATCCTTAGTCGCCTATGATATTCAAGGAAGAAACGTAAGGGTGATATAGTAAACCCGACACCACATGGATTTATAACGTTTATTTATATGTGTGTCAATGTTACGCTACGTAAGCAAGGAACTATTTCCTTGTATTCAAACAAGGAATATATAGGTAAATCAATTTATTTATGTAGGCCAGTGTCATATCCCTGCAATTATGAATAATTTACCAAAGATTCGACATAATATTGTTTTAGGTCAATGCCGGTTGAATAATGTTTTCTTGACAATACTCTGTAATATGCTCGATGAGTGTTCTGAGAATGCAGCCCGCCATGACCCAGATCGCCGAAGAAATGCGCACGCGGTTGTGTGTTGAAGGATAATTATTGATTTTAGTGAAATACACGGATAAACTCACGTCGATATATCGAGATTAGCTCGACATCATCTGGAGCAACGGGCCACGGCTGCGGATTGACGTCCACTGCGCGCCGCTGCGTTTTCAACGCGACTGGTTGACACAACTGACAGCGGTTTACAACTACCCACATCAATTGTGCTATTACAAATAGTAAATAGGTACACAAATTGTACAGGACATAAGGTACAACAATAATGACTAAATACATACATAATAAATTTACTTTAAGTATTTTAGAAAAGATTTCCAAGTGTCTGGCGGATAATACGACGGCTGACCGAAGAGATGGCAGCTTTCTAGCATTTGCATTGTTTTATAGTTTTTTATTTTTTTATTTTAAATTACAACAAAAACAAATTAAAACATGAGTTCAATTGTGAGATGAAGTTAAACAATTGAATAAGCGATAACGCGGAAAAAAATCCTTTTTGTGTTTCCTTTTTTGTGGTCGGGATAATAATGTGTAACACACAAAAAAATCGTTATTATTTATTAGATTATGACTAACGATAATGACGACAGTAATTATACTTATGATAGTCGATAATGTCGATATGTATGACTAATAAAGACCCCTGGTCAATACGCACATGAAATCTACACGATTGAAAAGAACTCGGTGTTTCACACCCCCATTACGAAATCGCTGGAATATCGCATATTAACGATCGCTAATTAATCGATTATGGTCAGCTATATAAAATTGTAAATGCCAGCGGTACATTCGCTACAGCCATCTGTGGCGCAACTGCTCTGCTTTCGCTTGATTGATATAGTTTGTTCTTAAATGTCAGGACTTTCCAAGGGTTGCGAAATACGGTGCCATTAAGTTGGTATCTTGTTTGATTGAAACGAGCAATTCGAAAGCTTATAGGTAAATCAAAATGAATTATTTACTGTTATGTAACGACACCTTTATCATAAATTAAGAGTATACCTACATAATGCAATATTTGCATAAGTGGCCAGTTCTGTTACTTAAAATTATCTACGTTACTTCAGGCGTATTATAATCCTCAACATCAAACCAGGGAAGATTATTATTTTGGAAATTTCTTGGTAAGTTTGGTTTAACTACAAAACTATCTCGCTAAGTTATAAGTATACCGGTAACTTTACATTAATTACCTACATGCAAATGTAAGTTCACATAAGTAAGTGCATTTTAAGAAATACTTATCTAAAAACTAAAAAATGGCAGCGTTTTCTCGCTGTATCGCAACACTAATGCGTTGAAGAAGTTGCCAGCTCTTCGGTCCTTTCCTAAGATGTATCAGGCAGACGCTTGGAGAAGAGGTCTTAATAATGTTGAGGGCGCTTAAAGCCCCGAACGGTATTTTCAGGGCACAGACTGGTGTCATTAGATAGACAAAAATTCTCTTCTTTCTTACCAACTTCGGTTACTAGTTTGCTCCTCTTTGGAGATAACTATGTCAACTATGACATTTCTCATAACTATAACGTGCTTGTAAACCACACTCTGATGTTATTGTTGGTATTTTTATTACATGGAATTGCATGTCTGCACATGCTTCAGACCGCGAAGATGATGAGTTTGAGTTGGTGAAATTCTGAGAACTTTTACAGCTATTGAACAAAAGAATCCTCAATTTTACACCTGGAAAAATTAACAGTCATACGAAACTTTATTTATGGCACTTATAGCAGCATCTCAAGAGCAGAATGCCATACCGAAGATACTGTAACGTCTGTTTTGAACACATTTTTTCTCTGAAAATGAAACGAAATCTCCCAAGAGATTGAAATACTGTTTTGCTCACAGTAGACGGGTCGGAATTGTAATATTTTCGAATTGAAGGGTGTAAAATTATTTTACTCTTTTTGAATAATACGAGTACCTATAAAGTGATCCCTTACGTCATAACCACTGCAGTGGGAAAGTCGGCTACCCCAGACACAAAAGCGAGGATTAACGTGTAATCCTTTTATAAAAAAACTACCGGTGCGTGTTTGATTATCTCACCATGCGCTCTTTTTGCGGTTAAGTACTGCTTGTTCGTCGAACCCTCTGCAATGGTATAATTTATGTCTTCTAACAAAGGGCATTGTTGACAAAGTCAATATTGTGGCAGCGTTAAAAATAAGGGTTAGTCTAGTTGTAACTTTAAGTATTGAGAGTTAATCGAACAAGAATTAAGACGTGTTGGGTTGCACAATCTCTATTTTATTTTGTAAAACGAGAAGGATAAAACTTGTTATTTTTGTGCTAACATAAACCGTTCTGAAACAGTGCTTAGCTACAAGCTGTTGAATGTGTGTTTGTAATTTAGACTGCGCGTGTGTTCGCTAACGTCTGGTCCCAATATTCAATTATCGACGGTTTGGATTGATAGACACAGGAAAATGTCAGATAAATGGCGGCGTTTTCTTTTTCTATCACTAGTAAGCTAAATTGTCGATATATTGAAATAGTGATGTGCCGAGGCTGAGGTGTTATTCTGTAACGTAACTAACCATACTCGACCACGAGCTGGACGTCGAGCTATCAATTTTTCTATACAATATGACAGCTGATTTTGACACCTCGACGTCGAGCTCGTCAATGAGTTTAGTTTGTTCCGTTAATGTATAAAACTACTGATCAGCTAAAGAGGTCGGTGTCAAGACCAAGAAGAGTGACGTTATGACGAGCTTAGAAATTACAAAACATTCGTTTAGTTTTGCTGAATTCTCGATTTAGAAAGGATACAGGCAAAGATCAAGTTGAAACGGATTAAAAGGAAGCTTATGTCATCCGAGGCTGCGCAGTGACATAACGCTGGCGATCCAAGGTGATTCAGGGACAAGTTTAATGATTACATATCGTTTACTTCACTGTCGAGATAAAATTAACCTTAAGCGGTGGCGATAGAATAGGTTGAAGGTGAAATCTCGGTTTACAATGAACTCACACTTCCTACGTCGTGGATAGCCTTGTTGGTTTTAGTATTGTACATTTTTACAATACCTACCTCTACTGTGAAAATATGATGAACTGTTTCTTGCGAGAACTTTTAACATTTTTTAAATTTGTTATGTGAACCAAGGTAAAACAAAAAAAAAACAGTTCTTAGTGACCTGGTAAGTGTGAATACAAAAGATGTGGAAAGACGTATTTGTAAGTAAGTATTACTTAGTTCTAATACTTTCACATCTTTAGCTTTCAGCATCCTTTCAAAATTACTAGCAACCTGTCACCATTAAGACCCTATACTTCCTTCTTATACCTATCTGTTTTCAAACCTAAAATTACGCTAGACGTGGCTGTGAAGCGTGAAATACTGATGGTTGTGATGGTGCCTATAGATCCTGTATAAAAACACAGGCGTGAGTTGAGTAGGTATATGTTGTTGTTATTCAAAAGGATTCGGTCATCAAAACACATCGCGTATCAAAATCGACTCAAACATTTTTTCTTAAAAAAAAATAAGTTAATTCTGTCAAGTTCCATTTTTGACGTTTCCGAACAAGCGCCGGATGTCGCCGCCAGATGGCGCCGCTTCGTATGCGCGGGCGCATGCCGGACGCGGCCCGGAAGCGCGCGCTATAAGTGAAATTTAATTAATATTAAAATGTGATCAACATTGACAGACGGCGTTGCGGTGGCTTAATTATGAGACCCTTTAATTATGCTTAGAATTTGAATAAAATAATGTTTGTCAATTGTATTAAATTATATTATCCAATTGTGTTCAAACATTGTAGCTAAACATAACATACATACATACATATTCTCACGCCTGTATTCCCAGGAGGGGTAGGCAGAGCACATGAATTGAAAAATCCAGTGCCACGTTTAGCAAATTCAGGGTAACCAGGTGGTCAAACGTAGTGTTCTGGAGACAGGTTGCTAACCCATCGCCCACAATACACCAACCCTTTCCCAGAGTCGACTCTTACGACACCCACGGGAAGAAAGGGGGAGGTGCTATTCTAACCCGGCACCACACGGGTAAACATAACATACATATAATCACGCCTATGTTCTCAAACGGAAAAGCATAGGTACAACATTACATGGATAAAACTCATGACTATTTCACTTCTCGTAGCCATTTCTAGCACAAAATTTTAGGTGTAAATTTGCACAACGGGGGTCGTGTCACTAGACACTTTACCTGTTCATTTAGTCGCACCTTAAAAGTGTACATTTGGGTACGTATGTCTAAATTGATTAACAATCACTTCACTACCTAATAGTTACGGTTACATTTTTTGTTATCACCGACCCGGTGGTCCGGAGTACGATAGGTAGCAGCTATTGCTATTGTACGCTTCATGTTTTCACTTCCGAAGGGATTAGAGGCATGCGCGTTCCGGCTGTCAGCTTAAAACTAGTTTCATTAAATGCCGCTGAAGCGTAACTAACTTACGTTACTGACAAAGTAACGCCAACCTTTCTTTTAGTTGGATACCCAAACTAATTCATTACAGGCAGAGAGATACGAAACGATATTATAGTCAAATCCACGAATTACATGTTTCGTAGCCACTTCTATCATATTTTTAAGATCGAAGTTATCAGGTACAATTTATAGTGACACGATGCTAGTTTGTCGCCTAGAATCATACTTTATGAAACTTATTTATCCTTAGTCGCCTTAAGAGGCACGATATCCACTGAAGAAATGGAAAGGTGTTATTCCAAATCCGACACAAACTTGATCCTGCTGTTTGGGCGTGAAGAGGTAACAAGTACAAACACACACACACACATACATACATCCTCACGAATTTTCGCAATCATATTATTAGTGTGACTAACCAAAAATGATCTGTTTCTAGTGCAAACGCAGTCTTATCATCACGTTCTAAAATCACAAACATTAGCATGCTAAAGTAGATAACACAGCCTTGAGACATTATCTAATAAACATATAATATGTAGGTACATCGTACATAACAAGACATTTGTACAACCAATTGATTTAAAATAGGTCAAATGGGGCTAGATGAATTAATTACTTAGATAATGGTAATCGTAGTACATATTATTATAACTTACATTTACAATATTATTAGTTATGTAAATAAAGATGTTGTTAGTGCCTATTTATGTCAAACATAACCAACATACGGTACATAAGAAACTTTACAAACACAAAACCAAAACCCAAATACCAAATACAAACCAAAATACTTATATTAACCTGCACGCAGAAGTATTTTCTTGGATAAACATAAGGTAAATGTACGAGTATACGACTCTGTACTGGTACTAAGTAGTAGGTACACATGACATTGGCACTTTATGTCAAAATGACAACGCTTAATTTTGAATGAAGAAAAATCCTTTCCCTGTGTGGTGTCAGGTTTTTAATAAGACCTCTCAATTTCGTTCGCGGATTAAGTAAGAGGTGATTAAGGAAAAGGCGACAGGCTAGCGACCTGTCACTATTATACCTCATTATCTAACTCTAAGGGCGCTTGTGCACTGCCATGAATTTTCCGGTCCGGCCGTCCGGTTTTTCAAGGTCTGTCGCGCCGTCCCGCTCACGCTAATACAATTTAATGGAAGAGCAAGCGAGACGAGAACTCAATGAAAAAGCCGGACCGTAAAATTCATGGTAGTGCACAAACGCCCTAAACCTAAAAATCATGCCAAAAGTGGTACAAGACAAGATATAACGCTTTGTGTGTTCTGTGTACCTCATCTGCGAATACAAGCGTGATGTATGTACGTAGTTTTAGTAATAATACAACGCGACGCTATAAAACACGTACCCATCGATGATGCTATTGCGTGTGTATAATTTATATTAAGGGCTGATGAGGGTGCATGCAATTATGGGACTTGGTCACGCGAACTCCGGGGATTCCTGGTGACGAACTGGGCTTTTTATTGACAGGTTTGCCGTAATATTGACGTGACAGGTGCATCGTGACGAGGATTTAACTGGAAAATATGTGTCATTATTTAATTGACGTCAAAAAATGTTGTTTTATTCAACACTGAAAGTTTTGTCTGTACATTTTTGAAATACGTCACCCCTCTATTCCCAAATAGAGTAAACAGACCTCCATTTTCAATGTGGATGTCATAAAAAGCGACTGAGGAAATAGGTTCAGGTATGTTTTACGTTAGCAAGTAGCAACTTGTCACTGTTGTATTTCTTTCATCTGATTAAAGCTACAATTATGCTAAATGTGATATAGTCACGGTTTCGACTAAGTATAGTTTAGTGTGCTCTGCCTACTGGGAATAAAGGCATCATGTAAGTACATATGTATGTATCTAAACTAGTATATGAAGACAGACCATCAGGAGACTGCATCAAGTCATCTATAATTTTAAAGTAAATGACTAATACAACTTGTTTACACAAACTATAACTGGAAAATGACTTAAGTTTCTGAGAATCGAATTTAAAAGCACGAGGAATCGTGATGGAATGGACCGAACAACATTACGACAACGCGACAAATCAATTCCTACTAATTGTGGTGAGACGCAGGCAATCATAGTTCAATGACTAACGCTGACATCAAATAATCGTGACACGTTTGCTGGACGCAGATTTTAAAGTGTGCGTCGGCGCATGTGTTTAGACTCGATTGCCTTGGTAGATATTATGCTGTGGATCTTTTTTTAAGCAGTTAGTAATAGTAAGAAAAAAACGTTTTTTTCTACAAATAAAAATAAACTTCGATGAATTGCTTTGCGAGGTTTTCCACTATGATAATTGTTCATTTCATCAATTTAGAAAATCATCGCAAGATAGTTTCCATGACAAATTTGTAGTAGTTTAACAATGACATTAAAATAAAAACATTCTACTGATTACTATTTTATAGTCCCATTATTCCATTATTACAAAAGTAGTTTATATGTGCATACGCTGTGATTAGAGCGGCCGCCAAGCGTATATGTAAAAAGTGAAGTAGGTACATGCACTTGATTGACTTTTGTACCTACTTGTTTATTTCGCGACGATGATTGGTGTAGATTTTTTTTTGTTAGTCGTTGGAAAACTTAGCATGTTACTATAGCGTAGGTCCAAATCAGCAGCCTACTAAGTTTTTTCAACCGCGCCACGGTCGCGCCGTACTTGGCAGTGAATGGGTGACGTCACACTGCCCACGCGCACCATATGGCCGCTCATTGATTCGGCGGGCTTGTTAACTGTCTTCGAGTCTAATGGACCGAGATGCTGCGGTAGTTTGCTGGTGGTTTTTGTGATGAGTGATGTTGAATAGGTAGTGGAAAACGTACGTCACGCCTGTATTTCTAAACAGGGTAGGCAATAGCGGCGCAAAAGGCCACCAGCGAGGGATACGGCCCTCATGAACACTATGATGCAGGATAGCCCCTAACACCTGGCTAAGCCGGAGATGATATTTGTTTACTGTTTGTTTAATGCTTATTGTATTCATGTTATAGTATATTAAGAAAAAAAGAAAAAAAAAAAACATGTGATCAAATCATTGAAGAGGAAAAAAAGAAAGAAAACAGGGAAAAAAAAGGAAATGAGAAAAAAATAAAAAAATAAATAAAAAAAATGTCGTAATTAATTTTAAGAGCACATTATTGTAAAACTGTTGTGTCTTTACGCGAAGCGCACAGTTAAGCTAAAATAAAAAAAATATATCCTAAAATCATCAAGGTACGGACTACGAGTCCGTAGATGAAAAATTTGTTAAAAAAAACAGGGTAGGCAGAGCTCACGTTTACATAGTCGACATCATGACTAGACATTTCACGTTTCTTAGCCATTTCTAGCATAATTTTTAGGTTTTTGGTTAAGATGTGGTGGTGTATTTGTTAGTGACATTTTGCCAACCTTTCACAAAAAATAAATAAAAATAATCTTAGAAATAGTTGTGTAACATAAAATGACAAATAAGTTGACAAAACGTTAAAACCACAAACCATTGAACGGTTTAGTTTTCCTCCAGGAAATTAAATACTAACTAGTTTAATTATGTGGTCATTGTTATCATGTACGCATAATAATTATTACGAAGTTCACATTAACACTAATTCAACTCCAAAGTTAGTTACTTAGTTTTTTAGTAGCAACTCATGTTTCACCAAACCATTGCGTCTAGTGTTCTGCGAACGCTGCCCACGCGCAAGTCCGTGCCGCGCCATCTGTCGGCGTGACTAATTACTAACAGCTCAAACATTGCGGTCTGTGTGTCACCTGTGCAGGTAGATGGACGGACATAACACATACCTAAAGAGATGCATTTACCAATGGTCAATCGGTATATACTGACGGTAAATATATGTATGTATAATCCTTTGAGTGGTGAATGGTTCACCCTGTTCATTTCCGTATTCAGAAATTACTAACTGTTACAAAGGTACATGCAATGCTAGTGCTCGACACCACCCTTGAAGTTGACATGGGTACTTACTTACTTATTTTAGGTTCAATGTCAGATCAATGAGGTTTACTTAATACCTAGTGACAAGTTGCTAGGCTGTCACCTAAAATTTAGGCCCTAAAGCATAACTTAACATTTGTTACTAGCCCTCTAATCAGAATTGGTTTTTATGTGACGAATGTGACGATCGAATTTCTAAAACATACTACAGTATAAAATTACACAGCGCATCTATTGGAAGCTACAACATTTAAGCCACAATCAATCAAGCACCCCAAAGGTCAGACGCCTATAAATCCCGGGGCGCGGGTCGCGGTGCGCAAGCGCATGCGGCTCGGTCGGATTTCGCTGTCGGACCACCGCCGGCGCAGGCTGACGCGGCGAGTGAACTTGCTGCTGTTGGTAAGCTGTGCTAGCCCTTCGGATACACATGTGTGTAGCTGGCACATTTGTATGCAAAGTATGTCTAATGCCAATGTGACAATGTTCTCAAAAATGTGTTCTCTAAGGCGCTAAGTGGGTACCTATTTCTAAATTCGAGACTAAAGACGTCAAAGAATGAGACATAAAGAGTCATTGTCCATAACTGGTGCCGTTACCTTGAATACTCTAATAGTAAATAACTGTTAAACGTATAAAAATAAGAATACTGATAAGTTGCACTCGCATACAAAAATATTAAGTAAGTACAAAGGCGGACTATCTCAAAAGCGATTTCTGTCAACAAACTGGCTGTCACATTTGCATCATAGTTCATGACAGTAAAGAAACATTGTTTACTTTTATAGTCACTTTTCTTTAGGTGGCTTACATACACGCTTTGTTCTCTCGTAGAAAAATCTGCGATCACTTAGTTTGTTACTAGGAAATGAGGCAGCAAGAAACATATACATAGGCTATCTTTAAAATGTGTAGTATTTATTATAATATCCCACTCAATTACGTGCTGTAGTACATTTATGATGCGATAATGGCATGCCGTACTCGTTTATTAATTTTAATTACTATAATTTCGCCACTATAAAACGAGAAGCCTCGCGTAAATGTAACATAATAGGTTTATAATATACTTTCGAGTACATTATATATCTTTAGCCTGTTCTGACTTAGGTATCTAATATTATTAGTTGTCTGATACATATCACTCAATAGTAAGATAAACGTCGCAATGCTCGAAGCTGTACTAGTTATAAGGCACCGGCACTCTATGTTAAATTATGTTACAAAGTATGCTTGGCTTTAATTTGAATACAGAAAAATCCTCTTAATCCTAATTTAACCTTTTGATTTCGTAGCTTTGACATAGAACGCCCATGTACTGGTTCAGAGGCGGGAATTGGCACGTTTACCTTAAACTCTCCGATGTGTGTACACAGAACTGCAACGAACGCGTCGCCTTGAACTGCAATTGTGCAATTTATACAAATTATGCGACTTGTTGCTGTAATGTGATGCGACGCACATCACCACAGCGTCGACATATTCTCTCATGATATTTGAATACCTTTCAGAATTAAACTGGGTTTTCTCTTAGATTTATTAGAAGTTCTTGTTCTCGTGTGGTGTCTCCATGTGTGCCAAGATGTGGCAATCATGGTCTTTACGAAGCGATAGTAGACTAAAAAAAGACGTGCAAAAGAACCCCTTGCGGCCTTTCATTATTTTTGATTTTGATATTTTCCAATATCATAAAAGGTAAATCAAGAAATAGGTTCTGGTATGGCGGCAACCTGTCTCTATTACACCTCGTACATTAATTTTTTAGTCAAATTTACATTTAAGTGGCTAAGGAATAATCATGGTTTGGTCTATGTAACGTTCATTTGTTCTGCTTACCCCTCTTGAAAATAAAGCCATGACGTTTGTTTCATGTAGGTATCTTGTGAGTTTCATCGATATATCTGTGACGCTCCTCTAACTAGTCTACTGCTGGAAGTTGACATAAATGAAAAAATTGATAGTTTTCTGTGCTCGATTGCTCGCTAACGGACAATGTAACTAATTCAAACTCGGAATGCGGTATTTAGGTCTAACACACACCAGATTGCTCAGGAACGGATTAAAGTAGCTGACCGATATCCGCGTTCCAACTCTGAAGGATTGCAAGTGTCAGACGATACTGTATTTACTTTAGCACTGTCTGTGTTTACGATATATACATGTATGGTGACCTTTACTCGGTATGGACGATTATCTGCAGACGTACAGACATATGTGTCTAGTAGGTATACATATGATATGACACACTGAGTCAGCTGTCGTACTTATAGCTCTGATAACTTGTGACTTGTGAGGTAGTACCTTAAGAACGTGTATTGTTTAAATGTTGAGTTTGCTGACAACGAGGGGGTTTATAATAGTTTGAATTACATAGGTACATGATACTCAAACATGTTAAAAGTGGCTACGTAACGTGAAGTAATGATGTTTTGTGTGTATTGCGTACTCCGTTTGGGAATACAGGCGTGATGTATGAAGGCGTATGTTGTTCAATTTTTTAATTAATGTCTTCTATTGCATGTAGTCTGAGGGTTTATTCCGCACCCTGCCATTAACTACATTATCAACTGGGGTACGAATGTGATTCATTATCACGCTGTATTATATCGTCTCATTTATACCAATAATAATGCACCCCTAGAGCTTCGGTTTCTGGAAAAGTCTCTATAACTTGCAAAGAGATCTAGAATAAGTAAGTAAGTAAGTAAGTAAACACTTTATTGTACAAAAGGAAAAAAACACAAAATACAAAAAACAAAATTATATACAAATGAAATGGCGAAGTACAAAGGCAATATTAAATAATATATGTAATAGGAATATTATTATGTCGGAATTATCTGCATTAAGCGATTAACTTGGCATTTTCAAAGCAGTTACGCCTTTAAAATCAGGGATCGTTACCGGTATTAATAAAAACTAAAATATCTCCTTTAATTCGGAATTTTAGCTTGTATCCCTAGGCAGTATTTAGGTAAGCCTGCGAAACTACGACATTAAATGAAAAAATTGAAATAATAATTATACAAAAACAACTAAGATATCGTAATTAAATACCGGTATAAATGTATGAAAATAATACCGGTATACGATCCCTGTTTAAATGCAATTAACCCGTGTCGTGTTTCCCTTCTGATCTCTTCCGTGGATGTCATAGGAGGCGCCTAAGGAAATTATGGAATAGGCTACCAGTCACTTATACGCCAACTTTAAACGTCAAACTGTCGTGGTTTTATCTATGTAGCATTACGTCTTTTAACGTTAGCAGGGCAGCATATCTACAGGCGGGTCATAGTCTACCTGTCATTCTCTGACGTCTCTAGCTAGACAGAGATAGTCTATTACCCGCGACTGATCGCTTTGCAGCAAGCCGGCTGGTGCCTGCCCGCATGCCGCACCCCATTCGGTTTTCGCTGATTGCCACAATGAGAAGATTGCGAGCGATAGGGCTGCCCCCAATGAACATACTACAATACGGTATCACCCCAAGAGTGTAAAAAGTTAAAGGGCCTTTTATTTACGTGAAAACAAATTACACGAGTTCAGTAGCTAATTTAAGACTTACTTTTTAGGGTATTATTTTCGTGAACTCCGTATATGGGTCTAACGCGCTCGGAATCACGATAGCTTTAAATTCGACAGGCCGAAACCAATTTCGATTTACAATTGAAATGTTACCGCGTCATGACAGCTGAAACCCACGCCCGAGCACGTTTGATTCAATTATTGATTTACCAAAATTGCGTTTCGAGTAAGCAAAAGTAGTTGGGGATTGGTTTGTTACACGAAAGCATTTTACCGAGACATTCGGGATCGCTATCGCTTTCTTCCGTTAAGCCCATGCCGATTCCGAGCGCGTTAAACTATAGCCTTGCAGTTTACTAGAGCCAAGATTTGTACCTATGTTAACGAGATACTCAAAACTAAAAAAGTGGTACGGAGTGATAAAAATTGCTGTTTGGCTTGATATCAACCCTAGCTCAAGTTTTGTGGATGGCGGCAGACACGCAAAGCAAAACGCAGTCACCATTCTACCAAGTAGCGTCACATACTGTCAGCACTTTTAGCCTTCGTCAAGTGATACTTATAGATACCACATGAGTTGCCATTGTAAAACGCAAAGCAAATAAAATAAACTAAGTAAAGCAACCGAGGTACTTACTATGTTTTTTTATGAAAAGGCTCTCTATGTACCTAACTAGAAAACATTGCACATAAAATAAGCATTGCTCGTTTTTTGTTCAAAATCGATTTATCCGCTTTCCAAATATGTATGTTAAAAGTTTGTCCTTTCTGTATGATTCATGAAGACATACAAAGTTTTAATAATGTGAAGCCACAGATGCAGACCTGAGTCATTGCAGTCAAAGAGGGCAGAGCAGTGATTCCGTGTTAATAGGCAGTAACGCGAGGAGGGTTCTAACTTTACACGCGTACGCATGTCGTTTACTATTTACTTGAAGTCATAATAATTTGTGTACATTTATACAAGCGGTTTTTGCATGTTTCACGAATTAGCCGGAAATTGTATAGGGTTTGCTGGAATTTTAATCCTGTAAGGGACAACGAACAATGGCTTCGCATATTTGTCACAGGATGGTGAGCTTTTTACGTTGCTATGTAATTTTAGATAGTTTACTAAATACGAAAATTCCGTCTCAAAAACTCGAAAATATGTATGCTAACTTATACTTATGTTAGTAAGTAAATAAGTTAAATGCTACGTCCGTCTTTCCTCTAAGTATCTCACATAAGCTGTAAGCAGTTTGTAAGATAATAATCTTATTAGACTGCTTACTAAGTAAGAGCAAGTCGTAAAGTGCAGCGAGAGCTGTATTTATGTGGCTTAGCCGATAGATGTCGGTACGAGCGTGAAATAAGACGTTTTCTTTATAATCTATGCGCTTGTTATGGTATAGTATACGGTAGCATACTATGTTCTGTGGGTCAGTTCAATATCTTAAGATTAACCTTCGCAGGTTTTTTATAGGACTTAGGGACCATAGAAGAATGTGATTTAATAATTATTTACTCCTGAGTTATATTTTTTTCATATCTATAGACCCTTTATTTAATCTCATTTGTTTGAATCGACCCATAAGAAATACCCATAAAGTTGATACTACTTCTAAAATGCACATATAAAAATATCACGCCTGTATTCCCAAGCGGGCTAGGCTCGGGCTAGGCCAAGCACACGAAATTTTTCATTAAAAAAAAGACTATTCCACGTATGTACGGATAACTGCAGAGAAGAGTAACCCCCTAGTAATGAAACATTGTATAGGCGGCGGGTTACTTTTCTCTGCAGCTGACTGTACAAGTAACAGAAGCTTTTCACAATAATTATAATTATTTCCTTTACCAAGCAATGCAATCTCGTCATGCCGTTCTATGGCTGCGGGAATAAACATGCACAATAATTACTACTTACTGATATTTAAATTCATAAAACGTATTTAAGTACCTGCATGGATATGTAGGTACCGATTTTATTTGCATTAATTTTGTTTGGCCTAAACTGAATGAATGTCGTATAGTAGTGTGGGCGCGCCGCCTAAACACAACCCACGCGGTAGAATGCTCAAATTACTACAACATAACACATAACCTTCGATTTTCTTCACAACATGTAAAGTTAGGTAACCGATGGATATTCAATAAAATTTAACACATACGTATAAAAACATCACGCCTTATCTGCGGGGTAAGAAACAAAATCCCGTCACTTGCTTCTATTCTAACATACTTCTCTAGTTTCATTCATATTCATCCCTCTTATACCTAAATGCTCGACGGTTTTTTCGGGTATATACTTCTAATTTGGCCTGTCTTCAGGATATCACTTGACTGGTCTGATCAATCTACAAACTACAATAGAAGTTTAGTTAAAAGTTAATTTTGCTCATTAATTTTTATTCTATAAAATCATTGTAATTTTTCGTAACTTTAACAACTTTGGTCGTCACCAAAGAGCAGCTTAATAGTTGCCATGCGGCGCTTGCGTTCAGTAATAGCGGTAGGCAGAGCACGCAAGACGTAACACACGAGTGATAATTAAGTTGCTAGCCTGTCGCTTGCGGTACATCTTAGGGCAATAGCACACGGCGTATTTTATACGCGCGTATTAAGAACGCGCGTCTTCGGCGCGTCGACTGCGCGTTTTAAATACGCCGTGTGCTATGGCTCTGGTTAGAAGGTTG
>BHDV01070698.1:147345-166877 GCA_005406045.1 Adoxophyes honmai | reverse complement strand
ATGAAAATCGTTAGAGCCGTTTCCGAGATAGCTGATATTTATAAATATATATACAAGAATTGCTCGTTTAAAGGTATAGGATTTATTAGCATAGAATAAGTACTACATACAGAAGCTCCACTCTCAACCATGTTTAGGGGAAAAATTCCTGTCTCTACACTACTTAATATTTATTTATTTATAGAATGGACCGCTTCTATTAGCTACCTTTTACGACGACACGGGAGCGGATTAATTTGTCTCTACCAGCACCAAATCCCCCATTCCCGAGGGCACCATCGTCGCCCGAACACATTCGTTATTTAAAAAACAAACAATGGCATGTGCGCTTGCGCAAGGTCGCTCCCAAATGCAAATGCGCGTGAAAGTCCGCGTAGGACGCGTTTTATTGGGCCGGAGCGTGCTGCGCAGGCGTGCGCCGTTTACACGTCGCCTTGGTCGCAGTATGAATGGGAAACCGGATCGTTTACGCTATGATGTTGTTCCTGTAAATTGTGTAGATCACGCCTGTATTTCCAATAGTGTAGGCAGAGCACGAGAATCATACATAGAGAAAACCATGACTGTTTCATGTTTCATGGCCATGTCTAGCATATTTTTTAGATTTCGAGTTAGGGGGCATCCATAAATTACGTGAGGTGTTTTTTTCAATTTTCTGACCCTCCCTCCCCCCTTGGTGAGATGTCGTGAGATTTTATTCAACCCCTTCCCCCACCCCCAAATCTCACGTGACATATTTCAAAATGTTGGTTTCTTACGTAAACGACCTGGATTGTCATTGTAAAAAGAAAAAGAAATATTTTCTTCGTTCAGATGAACTCATTTAGTGTCAGATATAAAGCGCCATCCACGCGTCGGTTTTTAAGACCTTATTAAATGGACCAAAAATACCAAAATAGTAGTTATTTTTTGCTACAAGCAAGAAAAAAAATCACGTGATATTTGCCGTGACCCCCCTCCCTCCAACGTGAGATTAGATGAGGTTTGACTCGACCCCCTCCCCCCCTTAAACACCTCACGTAATTTATGGACGCCCCCTTAGCGGGTATAACAGTGACAAGATGCTAGCCTGTTGCTAAAATAAGCTTAGGAAAACGATATTCATACTAAGTTGGAGTGAAATTGCGACCTCAATATACGGGAACCTTAAATTTAATAGGACTAATTAAGTGGAACGTTCAACATTAATAAATGAATAAGAAAAACTTATTTCGATTTCATCCTGTAAGTATGTGTAAGTATATACATATGTACAAATTATGCAGGTTTAGATCTGAGTACTCCAAATATAACATTCTTACGAAAATTTCGGCTTAATTCTTTATCACAGAATCTTTTTAGTTAAGCACACTCTATAAATAAACCGTTGTAGGTAGGTTGTATTTTAGTAAGTTTATATCACAGTTAACTCTAAAGTCGCTACAAAGTACCGTTGAGATCTTTACTGTCCTCGTTTTAATTATCTTAATAAAGATCAACAAGGATCTTATAAGGATCTCACAAAATAATTAGTAATCTAATCGAGATGGTGCGTGGTACTCGCATAAGAGACGAGCGGATTAACGTGTCAGTTCAAAAAACGATGTCTATTTTAGAGCATGAGCAACAACATTCACATCACGCCTGTATACACAAGTGGGGCAGACAGACAATATGAAAAGCAAAAGTATTTCACGTTTTAAAAGTCGCTTAAAGTATACCAAACCTATTTTTATTAAACGGTTTTACTTAGCTTACCCCGTTTGTTTTAGTCTTTATTCTTTGGTCTTTGTTGGTTCAAATTCAGAAATTGAAATTTCACCCTCTTTCCGTCAACTGATTGATCTGAAATTCGGTATGCGCTTTTAGTTGTGGTGACAATACAATAATGTACATTCATTGTCATTGTAAATTCAAAATGGCCGCCGCTACAAAATGGCGGTTGACCTAATTCTTATCTACCCCATCAATATGGGTATCAATTGAAAGGTCTTTGCAAGGAGAATACAGTGCACTATATTAAATTTAAAAAAAAACTAAATGCTCGAAAAAAAAACTTTTAAGTAAAACGGTTTTATATACATTGATTAGACTAAAATAAAACCGTTTTACTTAAAAGTTTTTTTTTACTTAAGTATTCGCTTGTTACAACATCCACGGAAGACTAAAGACTTTTTATTCTAAACCTGTCACTCGTGGAACTATAACAAAACTCGAAATAATGCTATACAAATGTATACTATCAACTTTCTTCGATTATTCCCGCTGTAAGCTCGTGCCCTGCGCCCGCGCATGTCGGTGCACCTTCGGTGGTGTATGGAAATTTATGGCGCGCACTGACGATGCCGCTCGCCGCAGCGGACCACCCGTGTGAACCTTACTATGATCTATAGAACCTTTGCGGAGTGAAAAGCTAGCATGAACTGTATCTTGAGACTGAAATATTTTTTTATTATGACAGTTGTCAGTGTAGTTACATGCTCATCTATGATATACATATATACTCTTTTTCACATGTTATTTTCAGCTCAAATTGAAATTCAAATATAAAACTTTATTTATGCAGATAGGCTCCTAAGAGCACTTTGTACAATTTTGTACTACTGCATAACCTAAACCTACCTTCATTTTCTGTGTTGAGTCAAGTTGGGTAATAATAATAAGCTCTACTGCGTTGCTGTGCACTGCTATGCTACTGCGAAATAAGTGGGAAAAAACCATTTAGGAAAGAATGGGAACGAAAATTTTGCTACTAAGAAATAATGATTTTCGGGACACTTATGATGATATACTTAACTGATGAAAACAAAGTTTCAATCCCCTACGCATCGTTCAAATAAAAAATGACATTATGTTCTATCTTTTACATAAGTATGAAAATGACAGATCACGTTTTGACTTACTACTGATTATTTTAAATTTAGTTTTATACACCAGCCGCTATTGAGTTATTTAAATAGCTCCATGCGCTTTCTTCTGCCTATAAAGAATAGATTATACTTATGTCCGGTGATATTTTATACTGGTTTACCATGCTAGGCATAGTCATCCGGAGAGGTGTTTTAATGAATTATTTAACACCATATTTAACTGTTTCGTGGCACCGCTCGGCACAGAATGCAACCCGTAAATCTTCCTTATCGATACATTTTGTGTGAAACTCAACTAATATTTAATTAATCTGAACAGGTTTAATTGACCACTATTGATTAATATTTCTGGGTTAATACATGTGCCAGTTACAAACTAATTTAGTAATATGATCCAATTGGGTGTTAATAAAAATATTCTTCAGATAAAGTCTTAACATTACGAAGCTGTCCTAAAGTCGCTAGATATTTCGCCCAACGTCAATTTGAAATGTTATTGTTCATGAAAATTAAAATGAAATATAAACATATTGGGCCGGGCTAGGTTCAGCATCAGAAATTTACATTCGCATTCGACGCAAAAAGCAAGTTTTTATAGATTCAGATAAAAACATTAAAATTACCGCTTAAACTCAGTGACCCTGCAAGTTTGTCCTAGAGTTCCAATTATTATTTATTTCAGAAGTTCTGCTTAAATTAAGAATTAACTTATATTGAGCTCGTTAGAAATACATATAAATTAATTTACATTGATACCGACTTCCGTAATTAAAAACAAGTTTAGCGTCTATCTGTCGCACCTAATAAATACACATAAAGCAATTAAGACCAGATACATTTTTGTGTGTGTACTCCTAACAATTTCAATTAAAATCAACTGCCAAAACTATAGATTCTCAGAATAATAAAGACTCTTAATAATTATGTTAATGTATCACATAGGTACATCTTACATTACATTAAGTTTAGGCTGACACGTTTCGAACTAATCCATACACAATCTCAAAGGATCCCCCGTATTTACATCACGTCACGTGAAGTTAATAAACCGTGATTAAGAACTATATTTAGTAATATTACAACAGGATCGAGGGGAGAGGTTTAATTTTAATTACGCGTGCGCGTGCGACGTATTTTGGTCGGTTTTAATTTGGGGTTGCCAGAGATAGATCGATTATTGCGAGGGTGATTATTTTATCTGCATTTTTATGGGGGTTTAGGGGTTTCGTCTGTTTAGTGATTACTGAGATTAGGTAGATTGTTATGCTTATTTTATAAAAGAGCATTACATTTTGTGTTAAGGTTACCCACCTAAATATGTAAGTACAAAAATTAAATTAGAATTATTATCTAACAGAACGCTGACTGATCAGTTTTTTTGAACTGCTGAAATAATCGTTTACTATATCATAAAGCCCATCCTAGACCCTAAATACTGGCTTCTTCTACAATTTAAAGTAAACTAAATCAGGTATTCGTCACGAACAATTTCATACTAGAACAACCAAGTCTCGACGTTTCAATTCAAACTTCTCCCACTAAAGACTCTTTCTAGTATTTTGACTCAATGTTATTTTAGTTTCGCGATCCACTCCCTTAAAATTGAGTAGGTACGTCTTTGATAGGAAACCACTACTTAACATAGTTAGACTGCATTTAAATTTGCGGTAATTCTCTCACTGACTCTGTTTTCAAACAGCAGTTATTATGAATTCCTCTGATACTGGCATTACGTACATTATCCAGACTGCGGATAAAGTAACCGGCGTGCCCACACTTATTACCTCACTCGCCACCTGTCGGCGCCCGCGCACGCCCCATCTGCATCTGTTTTGATATTAGTACCTTACCATGAATTTATTGCATCTGTACTCGCACGTAATCCTAAAATAAACACTATTGAATCTGAATTACATACTCGTGCCAACTTATTTAATGTGTCGTGTGGGTAGAATCGCTATGATCTTTAAACTCGTTAAAACAAATAAAAATTACAAATAGCATTAATACTCCCAGCAGCATGATACGTATATGCTACCTACTTAAAGTACTTTGAATCACAAATATGTCAGATGGCATCGATTAATTAGGTCGAAAACTATTCGAAAAGTGTTTATTCGCTATCGGCACTCATGATAGTGGTTCCGATAAACGCTGCATCTTCGTTACACGTTACTTCGTTAAAGGTTGCATCTTCATTAACTCTTCCATTATCAACTATTATTAACTATACAATACACTACATGTAAGTTTTCACATGCATCTAAAAGTTTCATGATGGTTTTTTTAACTGGAGTCTTCTTGGTGTTCTCATGCAGATTCAGTGTAAAAGTTTAATAAATAATAAATAAATAAATATCACTGGACAATTTTTACACCAATCACCTAGTCCCAAAGTAGGCAATTTAATGCCTGTGTTATGGGTACTAGACAACGGATAAACTTACTTATATACAGATAAACATCCAAGACTCGAAAGCAAACATTCGTATTCATCATACAAACATCTGCCCCGACCGGGGATCGAACCCGGGACCTTAAGCTTCACAGTCAGGTTCTCTAACCGCTGGGCTATCCGGCCGTCTAAAGTATTTACTCACTGATTGTTTCCATTTAGTCATGGTATTGACTGACGATGAATAACTAAACTTTTGTCGCGACTCATAACCGATGAAATAATCTAATCATCGACGAATATGTCCATGACAAAATCAGACTTTATTTTATCCTTAACTTTGTTAGTCAATCCTTGCGGATATTTTGCACGATTGTATAGTGCTTCTTTGTTATGTTCAACTTTATCGGAAAATCAGAAATAGGATACAACTGCATTGTAGGTATGCTCTGATTTAAAAAAAATGCATGACTGAATGCTCTTGTAATTGTAGTTATCATTCTTCCTGAGGGATAGGAAGAATGATGATATTGTATGATAAGATTGATAAGTCAATAGGCAAATAAATGTATGCTATTTCTTTCTCATCAGAAACTCACGATTTTACGTGGATACGAGAGCGGAAAGAAAACAGAGGCTTAGCCCGGGGATAGATTACAAGCTAAATACTGATAGATTTTCGCTGCTCCATTTGTTATTTAAAGTTCGTTAGTGAGGTGTGAATCGGATAGCGTTTACGAGGGACGTTATTAAGCAGCGCGTGCGCAGGGCTAAATTTAGCGGCGCCGGAGGAAGTAGGGACGTATTTTTAGAACCTAATGTTGTAAAATGTCGCCTGTACTGACCCTTTTCTAACAAATCTTCAAATTGTAAGGTAAATTCGAGAAACTGACGATGTTGTGTATTTCAACAAGCAAACAAATGATGATCAATTCAACAAGAAGAATTATATTTCAAAACCAAAAGTAAATCTGTGTGCACCTTCCGAAACATCAACTGCTGAACCAATTTGGAGTCCCAAGGAAAGAAGTAAGCTACTTTTATCCCTAAAAATTGCGTTGCTCCTACGAGATATCGATAAGAAAATTCCACACAGACGGAGTTGCGGGCAACGGCTAGTAAGTTCATAATTAATTATATGGATAACTTACGTCTTAACCTCCTGTATACGGGGTGACAGATCTTTTCTATGTATTAATATGGAGCGGATCTGCTATTAAGCATACGAGAGGTTAAGTCCAGTTTAGCTTCGGGGTAGTCCGTAGCCCTTCATCCCGGAGCCGCGGCAGTTGAGGGTAGATGAAGGGCCTAGCCCGATATATGTAGAGCTTAACTTAACTCGAGTTATGTGATCTTATGAGTGAGTCTCACAGCAGTTTCATGGTCAAAGCCAGTATGTTGCATAACTTTACTGAATCACCCTTGAATATGTTGTGGCAAAAGAAAACCAGTGATGCATCGCACGTACGTGTCGTCTCAGTAACACAAATATATACCTGTTTAGGTAAGATATGGGCAATGAATCATGATGAATCAACAGTACTTTCAACATGCATCGTAAGTTGCAGCGTGAACTGATTGTTTCGTTTTGTCAAATTAAACTCTTTCCAACAATCTGACAAAGAAATATCAGTTCCTCGCGTGATTTTGGGGTCAGAATTTCACGTCCCCATTTCTTCCAAGGAAGTTACCAGAAGTGACTGAAGATATGAAATTAAGTGTGTTTTAAGCAACAGGCTAGCAACCTATACCCCTTTTATCTAACTTTAAACTTAATATTATGGTGCAAAAGTGGCGACATAACGTGAAATGGTCATGGATTTGTCTGTGTAACGTTTTGTGTGCTCTACCTCTGCTCATTTAGGAGTACTGGCGTGATGTCCACGTACGTAAGAAGTACAAAGCATCGGTTAGCCGCGACTAAATCGGTACAATTAGCCGCACAAATTGTCCGACGTGCCACTTGCGGGAATTGGCGTAGCGGACAGTTAGGCCTCCCAATTAAGGGCCACTGCACTGGGGTCATCTGCAAGACAGTTTTTAAGGATTGACAGATTCCTTTGTACAGTCATTACTCATTAAACATACTTAAATCATTCAATTTTCAACCTTTGTCATGGTGCGATTCACTTAGCTGGTAAAAAAATTGCGTACCTCTTGCTTTCTGTTACTTGCACCCGCAGTCACGGTTACGGTATTCACATTGCAATTTATGATTAGTCGCTTTTTACTCATCCCTTTTGAAGGTTTTATGCTTTAAGCGAAACTTGAAAGTCACGGGTTTATCTATGGAATATTGCGTGCGCTTTACCTACTTTTAGAAATACAGACGTGATGTGTGTCGTCAACAGATTGTGCCATCTTCTAAGTAACCAACCGCAAACAACCTAAACAATCACTCCATATCAAAACGCCCTCAAAAGAGTTATAGCGGATTGCGCAACGCTCTAAGACAAAGAGAGTGTTTACAGCGATAACGCCGCGTTGCATCAGCAGTGCATCTGATAAGGTGATTTATATGTGTGCAGACGCACCAGGAATCTTAAGATTTACGAGTTCTCTGGGGTGGCTTCAAATTATGGTAGTAAATTTGAAGGTGTACCTACATTACTTTAGTCTTGTTTTAATCTTTGTAGTTTTAGGCTAGTCCTATAAGTTTTTTTTTAAATGGAGAGGTGTTATTCTAAACTAAAAATTAGAGAAAACTAATATTATCCTAAGATTATAGTAAATCTATCTATGGGCATAACAGAATTATCATAAAGCAGTTCCTGAATGGGCGCTTAGCATAGCAAGGGCGCCGCTGCGCTCGCGCACCTGCCCGAAATAGGCGCGAGAATGCGCGCGCAAGGGACATGGACCAATGGTGGCTGCTGTCAGGTCCTGAGGGACGGGAAATAGATACTGTTTTGCCATCGGGATTACTGGGAAATACTCGGAATACGATGGCACCCGAAGTGGCTGTATTCGGTAAATCGGAATCAAAAATCTAACAAATATTTATATGCAAAATACTAAGGGGGCTCTTTTACCCGTTTTCCGTTTGAATCTACCAGTGGTTTGGAAAGAGCATGTTTGTCTAGATCTAGAAGATTGCGAGTATTGCGACGCAACAAACTTGGGATAAATGAGTGATATTTTACATTCACAAAATAAACATCACGCACGTATTCCCAAAGGTGGTTCGTTACACAAACAAAACCTTGGCTATTTCTCGTTTCATAACCATTTTAGTTTTAAAGTTGGATAAAAGACGTGTACTGGTGAGAGGTTGCAAACCTCTGGCCTAAAGCATACCTTCTTTAGTCATCTTTTACGTCACCATTTTACGACATGTGTAATTTTCGGCGACACTCATCTAAATTTGAATTCAAGTACGAAAACAAAAGCGCATCACCTCACCCCAGCGCGTTAAAAACAAAAGCGTATCACCTCACCCCAGCGCGTTAAAAACAAAAGTGCATCGCTTCCCATGACCCGAAAGCTTTCTTTTCAAAACAACGTGTTAATAGACCTGAATGAAGACAGGATTGTAATCACGTCACGTCAGTGCGAACTGGTCGTTTAGCGCCTTTCACTGGTCTATTTGCGTGCACTGACGAATTTTCACGTGTTCACGGAAGTTGCAGGTAAAGCGGTGTTTACACTTATACAGCCTCGCTCACGTTGTAGGCTCAGCACGGCAACACGCTCTAGTCGCGTCGCGCGCGGAATAATCTACCAGTCACTATCTGACGTCTCTAGTTAGACAGTGACAGGTATAGTCTATCTCGCGCGTATATCTACTCACGCCCTGTCGTGCTAAGGGACTGGAAAAGGACTAAAAGTACAAACAGCGTCGAGCTGTAAAATTTTATATAAGTAAAGCTAATCTTGAGATCTTGTCATTGCATTAGAAACTGGAAGCGTTGACACGTTATAAAATGACACCCGAGGTAGAAAATGTACAACGTGCCTAATTTTTTTTCTTTAATAAGTAATTGCAAGTAGGTATGTCACCGACATTCTTGTCCGTAATTGAATTATAATTATACCTCGGGTATTTGCATTCCACGTGCTTTGATATGCCGACTCTAATATGAAGTCTGTCATACAATGCGGTAGATTAAAGTAATACAAGAGAGAATTCTTCAGCCACGAACAATAGTGCTTGATTAGCATTTTTCTGTCTAGAATGTGACGTGACGACATTGACAATTTTGAAACCGCTGAATCAAAAATATCGCACTTTTGTGCCGTTCGTTTCTGTGATATAGGCTATGGAATATTTATTTTTATTAATAAGTGAATGCATTTAAGGCTGAATGGAATTTTGTGGCAACTTTAACGCTACGAACACGCCGACGACGCTTCAAAAGTGAAATGGGATAAATCTTATTTGCCCTTCCAAGCGTCGACACGTGTCTCCAATATAAGAATATTGGGGGTGGTTGTAGGACCAGGACCTAATCTAAATAACTATTTGACTCGGCGTTAATACTATCTCATTTTTAGTAAGACTGCAGCTCATTCGTAAATATTTTATGTATAAAATTGTGCATCAATACGCTTCAATTATCATAAAATATACGAGCCACGGCAGCAGGTGTACGCCATCGCTGCAGTTCAAGCGGGCGTTGGCCAAACATTTGCTTCAACTGCATGGCGAATAATCAAGGTAGATAAAATTATGTAAAGCTGGAATTAGGATTCCTAGAACCGGTTTTACGAACTAGGGCTATAACTGATAGAATTACAGAAATAGCAGATGTATTTACGTTGCCTAGTCTGAATGCATAATTGTTTGAGGCATTAAAATACTCGTGATTACTTTATCAAATTCGCCTTTTAGGCTCATTTCACAAACTACACTCGTTCTTTATTATGCAGTACACTAATAGCTGGTTAATAGTAGAAATTAATAGCTATTTTAAAACACTATTTAGCATGCCGATTAAATCCCACCGCTGCCTTCTGTGTAAACATATTTTGTAAATGACCTGAATAAGTAATGCAAGGTCCACATTGGAATAAAGGCGAAGCACACGCCGGCCCCGCGCCGAATTGCGTGTCACGGGACACCTGCGCCCGCGCATGCGCGATTCGATGCGCGTGCGCTTAACGAACGAGGATCCAGGAGCGGCGTTTGTGATGTAGCAGTATTAGGTCATTATTATTCTTATTAATTTGAGATCCTTTTTTGTTACTGCTTAATTAAACAAAATTCGCGTGCTTTCTATTCTATTCTTCTCTACACTCGCGTGCAATACACTCTAATCAAGTGCGAGTCAAGAGTTCGGTACTATTTTGAAACGTTTCGCGACGAAATCCTTCTGGACAATATCTAATTATTTTACTGAACATAGGTCTCCTCTGTGCTTTAATAGGCAAATAGTAACTTCTCGATAAGACGACATTGTAACCATAACCTAAGCCATAATATTTATCCAAACCATGTCAAATCGCCCGCCGTCCCACCGGTGGGCCGGACAGTTCGTTCCGTTGTCCGTTCACCCCGTTGTTCCCCATTCACTGATTGGTTCTGCCCCACCCTCCCCTTTTACGGCCATGCCTCCATTACTCAATTTTACACAGAAAAGAGATATAGGAACGAAAGAAGTTGAAACGTTATACTTTCTTGCATGTAAGTATTGAATGATAATTTGTTCCTCTCACTAAAATTATGTCACAAAAGTGTACAATTTTTAAATCAAATTGTTTAATGTTTGATAATCGGCCATTCTATCTAATAGAATAAAAGATGATAACATTTTTTTGTGAATCCATAAGAAAAAAAAACAGATTTGTTAGTGAAGATCTTTTAGAGTTCGTTTTGAATCACATGAAGACGATCTCCGATCTACCATATGGTAGGGAATACACACATGCCAGTAACTAGAACATTTTTGTTCTAGTAGCTTGCGGGCATATGCCAATCTAAGTACATACACGTATGACATACGAGTGCAAACTACTTGCACAAAATGTACCAACTACTGGCATTGTGTACCTATTCCCGAACCTTTGTTTAGGTACTTACCTACCATCCTTTGATTCTCATTTTTCTTTATAAATACCAAAAACGATTGCAATGACTTTTTTATATGCTTTTGGTTCAAATGTTATCCCACTATGTGTTTAATTTATCGGTATCTACGGAACCGTTATCTAAAAGTTAAACTTCAACTTGGTTACCTATTTTTTCTCTCTTTTACCCTCGCTTTGATGTTGGTTCAATTTATCAGGGGTCGAGAATGTCAAGAATTTGTACAGGTCATCGTTTGCGAGTTAAAAAAGGACAACCAGGGACTGTGTCTGGACCTAAGGATGCCGATGACTAAGTGGAATCCATGATCCGACAATCAAAGTTGTTTGGTGAACTTTTTTAAATATTGAGTCTTTGTTTTAACTCTGGAAACGTTGAACGCAATCCTGAATACGAAACTGTACATATTAGGTTTTCAAATAAGAATTTTTTATTCGTTTTGTGTAAAAGTCGCGTGCTCCGTAGGTACTACATTTTTTTATAATGTAGGTAGCCACCCAACCTCTAAACCAAAAATTACGCTAAAAGTGGCTGCCTACTGCAGTCGGGAATACAGAGGTGATTTTTATTGTGTACCTACCTACTGGCTGTTGCCCGCAGCTTAGTCTGTGTGAATATGTTTTATCGCAATCCCGTGGGTACTATGTATTTTTCCGGGATAAAAAGTAATACATACATATCGTCACGCCTCTTTCCCACAGGGGTAGGCAGAGACTTCTATGTTCCACTCGCTACGATCCTGACATACCTCTTTTGCTTCATCCACATTTATTAATCTCCTCATACATGCTCGTCGGTTTCGGGTACTCTTGACCTGACCTGTTTCTAAAACGCCCGCGATTTGGTCACGGAACGTCCGTCTAGGTCTTCCCCTACTACTGCCCCCATCCACTTTCCCGTATAAATTGGTTTCGTAAATCTTCTTTCATCATAAAAAGTAACCTATGTGTTAATCCTAAGTATAAGCTTCCTGCATACCAAATTTCATCAAAATTCGTCCCGCCGTTTGGGCGTGAACAGGTAACAAACAAACACACACACTCACAAACTATCGCATTTATAATATTAGGGTGATGCTTTCTAAACGACTCAACAACGGTGTATATTATTCGCTACTAAAAAAAAGTCAACAACTGAGTCAGCGGTATAGAAATACGATTTGGCCGGGAATTGAACCCGGACTATTTGCGTCGTTGGCGCAGCGCCAGCGCACGCGACCGTTTGTCTGTGTGATTGTTCCGCCGTTTAGTTTAGTGGCCATAGTTTTGTAAATACGGCGTGTTGTGACGCCAAGGGCCTGCGTGAGGTTAGGTTCTTTCCTGCTTTGAACATACATCACGTCCATTCCCAAACAGGATAGGCAGAGCAGACGAATGTAAAGCGGGGTACTAGCGAGCCGTAACTGTAACCGTTGCATGTACTGTAACCAAAAAACATAATGTGTACGTGGTTCGCAAACCTCCTGCGAGCGGTACGCGAGCGGCTTGCAGCGAGCCGATGTTTACAATTTACTCATTTCTAAACCTGAAACTGCAATACGCGTACACACTAGACCCTCGTTACTGTATCACACATGTTACGGTTACGGCTCGCTAGTGAGTACCCGGCTTTACATCGATAAATCCATGGCTTTTCCACGCCTAGCACGTTTTTCAGGTTTTAAGTTAAGAAGTACTTGCCATAGTGACAGGTTACTAGCCTGTCGTCTGAAACACACCTTAAACCATCTCTTTAGTCACCTTTTACGACACATTCCGCAGCCACTTCTAGCATATTTTTAGGTATTAAATTACGTACAATAGTTAACAGGATGCTTGTCGCCACCAGGCGAGGTAGGCACCAGCCTACCTCGCCTCTTATGACATCTACGGAAGAAATGGAGAAGTGTTATACTAAATCCGAACGAAGAAAGTCTTGAAAGCTCGTAAAAGTCTACTCTTGAGAGCATGGCAGTACTTGATATTTCTATCACCTGAGGTGTCGATGCAACGATGTCTGCCGCGCCGGATGGGGCTATTCTCGGCCACCACTCGACTTTATCACAGCTTTGAACTAAGCGATGAGAGACTTTGATTAGTTTTTGGTGATTAAGGTTAGGATTTTAATTAATACAGACATGTGTAATATTAGCTGTTGCTCTCAACTTCGTCCTCGTAGATTCGTTCCATCGCTATTCCTTATGATCACTGTGTGTTTTTCTTAATAAAAAAGCTTAATCTGTAAATTCAGGGTGTCAGCTTTCTGCATATCAAATTTTATCAAAATTGCCCCCGCAGTTTAAACGACACACACATTCACCCACACACACACATGCACAATGACACTAAGAAACTTTAGCATTTATAAAAGTAGGATAGTATAGAACTATGAAGTGTACCTAATTATAAAGATATTTCAAATCGGTAGATTTCAACTCTTTAGCTAAACATTGCTCTACGAGTATGGATTCTTACTAGACAGATATTATAGCTTGTAAATTGTACTCTGCAGCTTTACAAAGTTCAGGTCCAGGTGTCCACCTTGGCTCGCAGCCAGCACCTGCAGACGGTTGCGCCACCGGGATGGCCGCCCTCGTTACGGAGGATATTGCGTTGAGTATGTTTGTGCTGTCATCGCACCAGAAATTGGTTCGCTTTTGATGTCGGCTGAACTTTTGCGGTGATTAGTAATGGCAGGCTAGCTACTTTAATCCTGCACGATGTTGTATGTTAGTTCAGCTAGTCTTAAAGTAGGCTTACCACAGTAACAGTCGTCTTCTGACGCCTCTAGACAGTTACAGGTGTAGTCTTAAAGCACAAAAAGGTTCAAAAGGGTCATGATTATGATTCACTAAAGCTCCAAACGCTTGACAGCGGAAGCGGGACGTAGCTTCAAGGTATCGGTTGAAATATTCGAAATTAAACGAGAAAGCGCACACATCGCACTAGGGAAATGAGCGTTTCGTTCGTGCATCACGACACCACGCCGCGTCGGCCTACACCCGCTGTCAGTTGGTTTGGACCTTAAAGTAATACAAACTCGACGTCGAATCTATACCAATAGTCCGGTCTACACGCTACCTTTCCACCCTGTGTATATTAAAGTTCTCTTTCTCTCCCCAGGATCCTAGTGGGGGCTCCCGAGGCGGACTCCTCCTATCTCCCGCTGCGGCGGCCTGGCGCGGTGTACCGCTGCGCCCCGGGCCAGCGGGGCTACGAGCGCTCCGCGCCCCTCGACATGTGCCGGGAGATGCTGTTTGACAAGAAAAGAGGTGAGTTATAACCCTCGTCACACTGGCACTGCCAAGCTGAAAAGTGACCGATCACCGCGCGAGCAATCACAGTGATAAATCAATCATCAATCACGCATACGTAGACTAGTCGCTGAAAGCTGAAACGCGATGCGAGGCTAGTTTTAAGGCAGTCAGTAGGCTTAGAACAGAATCACGCGCGAGATAAACTACCTGTAATTTTCTGACGTCTCTAGTTAGATGCTGACAGATATAGTCTATCTCGTGAGGATCTCTACTCGCGCTTTGCTGTGCTAAGCCGGCTGGTCCTTCAAACACTAAAGTTCAGCGACATTTTTGCGACTAAAATATTACTATGGGGAGTCACAAATTATACACACTAGCAAATTGTATTTCAGAGCAACCTGGTACAACTGGTACAAAATGGCTCAGTATAATATGTTGCTGATTCTGCGTTCAAGGAACTATTTACTAATCTCACCTGCCAAGTTATGTCTTTTTACCAGGTCTATAATCACGACTATGTGCATCTTTCAAACCCTAATTTAACACGACTCTGGTAGCTACGTATCTCCAATTAAAATGTTGCATTCTCTACCACAGACCCATAGAACCATAATAAGATATCAAACAGACAGGGACACTGACGTCGCAGATAAATCGCGTCTGATACTGCGCCTATTAGACCCCCTTATTAATTCATTGCCGAGCGGCGCCCGCGTACCGCGTAAGGCTGACGACACACCGCCCACGCCGCTTGTTCCGACAGTGTATACTCGCCTTTTAAAGTAACAGTCCTACGAACAAAGTCTTAGTAATTTAGTAAACAATGTTGCGCGCGACTTTGTCTGCTATCATTTTTTGTGGTTAAATTAGTTTACTTTTTGGGATAAAAAGACTATTACTTACCACTTAAGTTGGTTTCAGTCATACCTCTACATTTCTTCCTTGGATGATGTAACTAAGGAAATAGATTAAGTTTCAAATGCTTTTCACACAAATCACAAATTTCGAAATTTTCTCACTGCGCTTTACTCTCGTTCGTTAGGTATTTGAAAAAGAGAATAGGCTCCTACAATAATAATAGTTGAGAGGAATATAAAGATCCTATGTTTCACCGATTCGAGCGTGGAAAACAAAGTATTGTTTGTGGTTTGATTTGACTCACGGTGCAGCTCTTTACTTTCTACGCCGCACCAGGTGGTTTGAGAACACCTGTTTTAGCGATAGCTTAGTAACTTTATGACTATTATCTTTGAATTAGCTGTAAACCTAAAATTGTACTAAAAGCGCCATGTAACATTTCATGTAATGGAATCTCAAATTGTAATGATTATACGAAATTTCATAACAATGTCCCACGGTTGGGTACAGTCAAAGTTTCAACTCCACTTCCCTTTCAAGCCCAAGATTTCAGTCTGTCATGTCGTAATGTCACGTGTAGGGCCGGCTGCGCGGGCGCGGCGTGACGGCGGCGCACGCGCGTGATTTACGGCGCTCGCCGTGGCGCCACTGTGCTCCTGTTTGAGTAGGGGTGTTAGCTTTTATGGTAGGATGAAGGGAAAGTGAAATTGTTTCTCTGTTTGTTGGTTTAGGTCGGAAACAAAGTTGTATGAACGAGTTGGGACGATTATCTTTTAAATGCCTTGGAATATAACAAATAAGACTGCCCTTTTAATTTTCATTAAAAATTAACCACATTAGAGCTTAGATGCAAAAGGTTTTTTTATAGTTTATGTTACAAATAACAGAATCGACACGTATCCATAAATACAACCACATAAAACGGTACATATGTAAAACCATGAGTACCTATTTCACGTTTCGTTGCCACTTTTAGCGTAATTTCAGTTTTAATAACTGATGAAAAAGTGGAGCTCGACGTTTGTTTGGCAGCCCGGGTCCTTCGAACTACCCGCACTTGATTTTCATCAGTAACGGCTCCCCGAACTACCCGCGTTTCACTAATATTGTCCACGGTCACCCTATTACACCGACACACAACACTAACAACATCAGATGCTCGCTCCGAATGTTCACCTCTAGGCTGACACTTATTAAAAAATACCGCGATTAAGTCCCGCGTAGACATAGATATGTGTGAGAATCACGAAAGTTTAAAACAGTATATGATGAAAAAGTCTTAAGTTGGCTGATATAAAAGTGACAAGTTACGACATTCACAGAAGAAGTAAGTCAATTTTCTTTTTTGGAAAAGATGATGTTATTCGCAGGTGTACCTTTTGGAGAGCTATATGTATTTTAACATAAGTACTTAGTAATATAATAATTATTTATATCAATTTTAAACATCTCAGTTTTCCCAACCCTAACCCAAACGACCATTCACGGCATAGATGGACAGTTATAACGTCAAGTGGAAATATTAGCCCGCCATTGTGCTCCGCCGTTTGTCCGCGATTAATTCGAGCTGCGCGCGCAATTGTTTAGTGTTATCAAGTTCTTGCTTGTAGGCGTAGGTAGCTCACGACTGTGCTAAGGCTAGGTGGTGGAATCATTCTAGCATACGTACATACATAGGTAGATATATACATGTTGCATAACCAAAATCATATGTAACATATTTTCCTTAGTCGCCTCATACGACAACAATACGCCTCATACGACAATGTTTCAGTAGTCTAACATAATTGAAACATTGTGTAAAAGCGTTGGGATGATTTCAAAACAGTCCCCAAAAATCATTTTAAAAATTAAGACCTTAAAAAAAAAAGGTATCCGTTGCTTTTAGTGAGGGTAAAATAAATAAAAAAACAGCATATTTACGTTTCACCTTTCCTGATAATGGCATGCCCGAGAGAGCATCCAAAAATGTTTGCGCTTTAGTGTAGGTAAATCTGAAAAAGCCGTTCATTGCAAAAACGCTCATCTCTTTCAAACTACATTTAAGTTTGCACTTTAATTCCTGGTTGGTAAAGTAGAAAGTTTTGTTGGTCTTGTAAAGGATATATGACATTGTGGAGTGGGTGCGCGAGCGCAACAATGCAAATACATGAGTCAGGGCCGAGATTCCTGCACTAAATAAAGTGCAATCATCTGAAGTATTCCACCGGTGCAATGATTTTAGGGTTCCTGGCTTGAAGGTATTGCGATAACCCCTTCGTTTACGTACATACATACATACACTTTGTACGCCAGTATTCGCAAATGGGTTTTATGGATCTCACGAAACGGTATAGACAGTCAAAAACCAGGACTATTTTATGATTCGTAGCTAATACTTACTAGCGTATTTTTTTATTTTAATACAGATGAAAGAGATATAATATGTAGTAACAGGTTGCTATGCTAACCCGTCATCTAAAGAATGTCATAACCTCCCTTAGTCGGTTATTCTAAACCAGACCTCATGGAAGTCAACTCGCTCTTTATTGGCGAAGAAAATATCTCTAAATTTGATTAAACGGGTGAAGATGATTCATTTCAAGAGTAAATTATATACTTTTTTGTATCACGAGGAACCTTTCTTTAGCAGTCCAATTTACCCTTTAGTGTTGTAAAATTTTACAACTTTTTTATTTTCCGATGGTAAAGGCGAAACAGCGAAATGCCAAATTTCACACGGCTGGCTGTATGCGGGGGAACGCAATTGTTTCTTTCGTGATTTATAGACCGTGGTTTATAATTAGGGAATGCAATCTCGATCTCGCGAGATCTCGTCTTATTTTTCGAGATTAATCTCGAAGCATAAAATAACGAGATCTCGGCCGAGATTGACGAGTTTGAATGGCGGCAGTCAGAGACGCATTTCGCTCGCAATTTACGCATGTTTTCGTTCGCGCACAGCACATTAAGCACTTTCTGTTTTATAAGGAGTTATTTCCAAACCATTCATAAGACTTATGTCTTTTATATTTATTATTTTTGTACTCTAACATAGGTTCAACTTAAGTCTACTGATAAGTAGTTACTGTAACCGTTTACTACATTTATGATCCATGCTCTTAAATGAAAAATAAGAACGATTTACTGCGCAAAAAGTCTATTTTTTGTTAGTTTTGTTAGTTAGATGTTAATTTTTACATCTTTATAAACCAAAGACTGGTAATTTTAATTTCTAAAACTTAATTGTGATTCGTATGTTCATTAATGGCTTAATTATTATTAATAGTAAATGAGTACTAAATAAATGAGGGTTTTATTTTCCAATTCGTTCTGTATCTTACCCTCGTGATAAAGAAAACTAAGCTGTTTTCTTTGAGTTTTACTTACTTAAGAAAAAGGATATTTTTTTAAATTTCAGCCGAGATCTCGAAATTACCGAGATCTCGCGAGATTGACATTTCTAATCTCGCGAGATCTCGAATTTGCGATCTCGCCTCGATATTGCATTCCCTATTTATAATACAATATCGAGAAACTTGCGTAAAATGTAAGTTACATCATCTACATCAATTTTAAAAAATTACGTCAATGAATTAGGTTTAATAAAGCGAACAATAAACTGTCTGCGGTTAGAATTATCATTTGTTTACGCTGTTAAACGTCGGAGTGGCTAATAACTTTGGTATTAATAGTTTACGTTTTGACTTATACATTATCTATTCTGTGCTTATACTTCATAATCATAAGCTAACAGTTAATTGAAACAAAATATATTAAACCCAGTCGTCTCCCCCTTAATTAGGATAACATTTTCTCACCAGCCAGGTACAAAAAAACAAAACTTGGCAGTTTGTAAATCCGGTGTTCCATATTTAAAATTGGCGCGCGTGGGAACAGCTCGCGTTGGCGCCAAAAATAGGATTTACGAGTCAGTGAATCAGCTGTGTATCACTTGCAACACTCGTCGATTTCAGTTAAAGGACAGTGAAATAAATGACTGCAGCTATTATATAACTTAACCTGACCATTCAATTATATAGCAATTCCTAATAAGCATAAATTGACGATGTTAGTAAAGTTTCATAGTAAATGTTTGGCAGTGAGATTTTGGGAAAGACTCCAATAGAGAGATCTCTCTCCAGGCAGATGTTATGCCTGGGGACCGAAGTCCGAAGAGAGGAAGTTGGA